>JAECUM010093035.1:0-97899 GCA_016617855.1 Megalonaias nervosa | reverse complement strand
CTCTCTCTCTCTCTCTCTCTCTCTCGGAAGGTACAATGTTTGTTTCCCTCCCTCTTCCCCTCCGAAAAGCCTGAGAGCTCAAGAATTGTGAAAGAAGAGCATCCAGAACGCGCACTAACATAATTTTGCACAGTTAAAAATATTTGCCTGTTATTTTCTACAGCTAACATAGGTCTAATAATAATGTTTCAAACGTAAGTGCGAAAGGGAGTGTGTATAGGATTTGATCTTTAAGATTTGAATATTTGGAACGGTCTAGAAGGAAGTGTTTTGCATACTCAGTTTCACCGCAGGAGTAATACATGTTATTAGATACATGATTCGTATATAAATCGTAATTTAAGTTACTGTAATTTGTTCTTAACATATCATGCATGATCTGAGACATTATATCACGAGCTAAGATGTAACATGGAGTAGTTTTTTTCCTCAGGCGATTTGTCTTCGTTCAGCTGCATAATTTGGTAGTTTCATTTATGTTTGAATAATCCAGGTTTCACGGTACTTCTCTCCTCATCAATTTTATTGAGATGATTACACTTTCATATTATGATTATTTCTTTTATGGGTCTCTCTCTCTCTCTCTCTCTCTCTCTCTCTCTCTCTCTCTCTCTCTCTTTAAAGCTCCTTATTTTTGTGATTTGAATTCCTTTTCCTTCCCTCCAGTATCTTCATTATTTTCAATCATTATTTTATATTCTTTCTCCAGTTTTCTTCCCTTATCCTATTAAAAATGTACCAAATTGTTTACTTAATTTCGCCATTTTGCTTCATTTCTTACATGAATTTTCATCTCTGTTGTTTTTTTTACTAAGATAAATTTTATCAAGCTACTTCATTTTCTTCTTATCATATTTATACGTCTACTTTCTTGTACTAGTTATTATTTTCCTCAAGATGTCGCTTGTGTTAATATTTTTCGATAACGGGCAAAATAAAATCAAGCAAGTTGTATATGTATTTTATGCAAATTTTATGTCTTAGCTCAGTGTGCGATTGTAATCTCCAGCAGGACAACTTCTACATTTGTCCAAGATTTTGAAGATATATTTTCAGTCAATACTGTGACTTAACATTTCTAACATTAATTAGAACATCGTATTCAACCCCCATTTAGATTTAATTAAAGGATTATAGCTAATTGCAGAATTCCCACCTGTCATTACAAAGGGGTTCACCCGATTCATTATCGCAAATATAATATGGTTAGACGATAGTTTTTGTATCCTGAGGCTAAGATTAACTAAAACACATCTACTACTCTATTACTTTGACGTGCAACAACATACTGATTGTGAGTAGAACTCATGTCAGTCTAGTTAATCCAAGTTAAAACCCTTACATTCTGTTTATAAGATAACCCTATATAGATAGAGTTATCGGAACCTTGGCTAACGAAGATGAAGATCAATTAAAAATTTAAGTACTCAAAATATCAGAAGAAATAAAAATGTTACGAAATGCTGATGACTAGAAACTTTATTTCAAATAAATATTTTATTTACACATTTACACAAAAATTAACAGTACGAATCCTTTGAGAAAACATCAAGATTCGCCAATAAATCAACCCAGAACAAAGATTCTCTTAACAGGGAAAAGAGATTGAGTCATCCAATCCCCTCCAGAATATATGACAGAAGCAGTTAATTTTTCATGAATTTGTTGAACACAGACAAATTAAAAACATGGACTCAATGCGAATTCAATTCACAGGACAGTTCAGATGTGTGCGGGCAATTGGTGGTAAAGTACTGCATATTTGTTGGCACTGACTAGAACACATTAAAACTGCACATGAAATTTAAGCAAAATGAATGTACTTTAAGTGCTGAGTGGTGGAAATGGGAAGACTGAATATCTTCTCCAGAACAAAAACAACGAATGCATATTACAATATTGGTAAGGGGTGAAAGACGACATTATTTAGCCATGTCTTGAGCTCGTTTAATTATTCTAACATAGCTGGTGGTTGGAAAGTATTGCCATAGCTCCTCTCAGCCTAGCCACTATATTGCTGAATACATTTAATTCATGTAAAAGCGTGCCACGAATCGAAAAGAAGTTCATTCCGTCTACGGCTACGCAGTAAGCAAATCCGAAATCACTCACAAACGAAGTAAAGCTATCATATAAGTGCTGTCCACTTTACACCGTAGTTATTATAATTCATAATTTGAAACATGGAATATAAAAGTTTAATTTTATTTTGAGACTATGAAACAAGCATGCGCTGCAAACGTCTTTCCTAGTACCAACAACAAATATATTGTACTGGTTCTCGTGCATTTTTATTGAATAACAGCATATATATATATATATATATATATATATATATATATATATATATATATATATATATATATATATATATATATATGTATGTATGTATTTATAAACCAGGCTAATGTTACTCTCTAAAGTCTATTGGAATTCCCTGTCATGCACAGCAGCAATTTTCTAAACAAATCACCGCCCAACAATGATGAAACAAAACCGTATATATGTATGTATGTATATATGTATGTATGTATGTATGACTGCATTCATGCATGCATGCCCGCACGCACGCACACACGTAAATATGTATGTATGCATATATGTATGTACGAATGCACGTACGCACATAGGAAATTTTGTATGTACGCACGCACGCACGTACATGTGTATACGTACACACGCACGCACTTACGCACGTATGTATGTATGTATGTATGTATGTATGTATGTATGTATGTAGAGAATATTTACTTATTTACCTATGTGTACACTGGCTAGATAGAACAGGGCTTTTCAGACAGGTCATTTGCAGTTTGGGACCATGGAAATTAAAACCGACATCGTGGTAGCAAGGAAAAATCGTGACATATATAATTAAATATTCATAACGATGAGATGAGACATTCATCATATATCATGATTCAATGCCAGCTTTGTATATTTTGTGTCTAACCTTTGTCCATGATCGTAGATTTTGTCCCTGGTTGCAGGTCATACTTTAAGATAATGATCATTTGTAAACATGTTTCCTTGTATTTTGGTTCAGGACATTGTTTTCCCCTAAGGTAAGACTACAGTCTGCCTGATTTTTGTCAGTTTCTTTGCTAGAAATTAAGTGAACAAACCCGAGAATCGAGAAGCAAGGTACAGGGATTCCAGATAAATGACAGGATAGTTAGAGGAGAAGATTACATATGTAAAGCAAATCGCTTCATCATTTACGAACCACTAAATGAAGAGGTGAATAAAAACATGAAAATTCACGAATGTAAGATAATAATCATGTAGAGAGAGAGAGAGAGAGAGAGAGAGAGAGAGAGAGAGAGAGAGAGAGAGAGAGAGAGAGAGAGAGAGAGAAGAAGAAGAAGAAGAAGAAGAAGAAGAGGAGGAAGAAGAAGAAATATGTTGGAGTTATTTTGGACTTCGTTAGGAGGTAGTAATGATCCCCTACCCATTCCTTCCCAGTAGCTATATTTCACTCCACCTCTTTCTCAGGTCCTCGTCGATTTAAAACTTTCTAGAACAGTACCATTAAACTCTTTGAACTTTTATTGTTTATGAATATATAATTATCAGTTATATCGCTACGATGTCTGCAGTGTGGCAGTTTATAGTGATGTCTAGCACTGGGGCATTATGCCGCAGACATGGAGCGTGATGTCCCACCCAGTCGCATTATCCCGACACCAGTCCGACCAGTCCTAACACTTAACTTTTTAATGCTGAGCACCAAGCGAGGCAGCTGTTAGTACCATCATTTTAAGTCTTTGGTATGACTCGGCCGGAGATCGAACCCACGACCTCCCGCATCCGAGGCGGACGCTCTAACCACTACGCATCCGAGGCGAACGCTAAAATGGAAACTTGAATGTATACCTATGTTGGTACACACATAATAGAATGTATAATATCATCTAATTTGTAGTCATGGAAAAATATATTAAGATCGTAACTTTGAAAAAAAGTAGATAAAAAACAAAAGCTTTCAAAGACTATGATCTGATTCACCTACAAGAAACACATAAGGAAAAAATACAGAAATATTTTGAGGAGCATTTAATTGGGATCGTTACAACTAAAAAAAAATAATATTAAATGATGTACACACAGGAGTATCCTCTGTAATTAAAATAGGCAATAATGAACCAGTATGGGAAAGTTTTAACACGGGGAAATTGTTTAAAGGAGACCAGAAATAACAATTTGCAATAATGTATCCATACTTTCTTTATGTCTTTATCTTTTGGAAAAGAAAAAAAAATTGTCCACAGCCTTTACTTAATGTGGCATTACACCCGTAAACAACGCAAAACGGCATTGTCTTTTACGCTGGCAACTGCCAGTCGGGATGCTGGAGTCGCTACTATGACGTCACATCAAGAAAGTAACCGAATATGCGCGGACATTTTGCATACGAGGTCACGGAAATTCAGCGCCTTGAAGATATGCTAATATTTAAATAATGGCAATACGGTCGCAGATGATACTTCAGAATAAGGTTTTCTTCTATAGTGCTTTTATTATTATTCTATATTTCCGTTGATTTCTGGTCTCCTTTAACGGAAGGGTACTTCGTATAAAAAGTTTACGGGTGGCGTGTAATAAATATGCATGTGCTTTGTAGTTATAATGTTAATAAAATTGAATGAATATATAGCAAATTATGTATGGGTAAATTAGTAATTGCTGGAGATTTAAATGGGTTGTGGAAGATATAGAAAGGAGTACACGATTCTCAGATAAAGATAAAATATTTAGGGAAACAAATATGAGATTTCTAAATAATAATAAACTAATTGATATATACTGGATAAATAATTTGGTAAGGTGGAGTTTACTTTGTTATACGGGAGGGAGGGGAGTAGAATAGATAGGTTTTATATGGGGGGGGATAAAAAGTGTATTAGGAAGTTGTAGATTAAATGAAAAAATATCGAATCATTATGCAGTGGAAATGCAAATTAAAATTCATAAGGATGTTAAATGGGGACAAGGCTTTTGAAAGTTAAATAACCAAACTCTGAAAGAGAGAGAATATGTAGTTTTTAGGGACAATCCTAAACAATGTTATAGGTGGGGAACATTATCATATTGTACGCCAATGGGAATATTTCAAACAGGAGAGAAAAATGGAAACCAAAAACTATTGTAGGGTTAGAAAGAAAAGAACTAATTAGGAAAAATATATTAATGGGTACAATAAATAATAGTGTGTGTGTGTGTGTGTGTGTGTGTGTGTGTGTGTGTGATTTGGATTTTTAACGTAGCTTTAACAATTTTTCAGTAATATCGCTACGATGTCTGCAGTGTGGCAGTTTATAGTGATGTCTAGCACTGGGGCATCATGCCGCAGACATGTGGCATCATGTTCCACCCAGTCACATTATCCTGACACCAGGCCGACCAGTCCTAACACTATCCTCTTAATGCTGAGCGCCAAGTGAGGCAGCTGTTAGTACCATTTTTTTTATAAGTCTTTGGTATGATTCGGCCGGGGATCGAACCCACGACCTCCCGCATCCGAAGCGGACGCTCTAACCACTAGGCCACCAGAGTGGTCTAAATAATAGTGAAATAAGTGATGAAATCAGGCAAAAATGTAGGGATGATGTAATACAAATCAAATGGAGGAAACAATGGGAATTAAAATAAGGGCAGGCAAATTTAACAAATTATATACAAAAGCAAGAGGATTATACAAAAGAGAGGAAATAAAGGAAGGGGGCTGAAAAAGACATTAACTGAAAATCAAGTAAATGGGGATTTATATAAGAATATAACAGAGATTGTAAATAAAATACTTGAGTATTATAAGCCGGTATACACCTGTCAAAATATTTTAGATAATGAATGCGATGAATACTTAGAAGAAATTAATTTTAAACAAATAGTAGATGAAATAGACGAAAATAAGAACAAATATGATAATAAGATCAATAGTCTAGAAATAGAGGAAGCTATAAGAAAATTCTGGAAAGGGAAGTCACCGGGATCTAATGGCCTTACATGGAAATTTTATCAAACCTGTGATAAATTAGTTGTACCAATTTTAAAACTATTATACAATAATATAAAACTAAAGGAAGAAATGCCTGTAAAAATGAGGGAGGGGATAATGACTCTCTTATATAAAGGGGGGGGGGGCCAAAATAAAACAATTGGAGACCTATATCACTCTTAAATGGTGACTATAAAATTTTAAGAAATATGCTGGCGAGTAGGGTAAAAGGATGAATGGGATATATAATAAATAATAAATAACCAAAGCTGTGGGGAAAAGGGTAGGGATATTCGGAATAACGTACCCAATATACATACAATTATAAAATAATTAGAAATTAAGGGGAATAAAGGTGCTTTAATTCTATTTGATCAAGAAAAGGCATTCGACCGTTTAGAAACAAAAACTATGTAGGAAAAGTTTTAGACAAATTTGGTTTTGGACAAGAATTTAGGGAATGGATAGGAATCTTCTACAGAAAGATCTACTCGAAGGTACAAGAAAATAGAGCTACAACTAAAGGTTTCGATATAGAAAGGTCAATGAGACAGGGTTGTCCACTGTCAATGCTATTAAACGTAATAGCGATAGAAATACTACGTACAAAGATAAATAATAACAGGAATATTAAGGGTGTCAAGATACTCAGTATAAAAGACGAAATTAAGAGGTTGCAACATGCAGATGACTTTTTTAATTTTTATAACCGATCATCTGTCATTTAAACATTTGCAAAACGGATTTGATAACTTTGGAAAAGCATCAGGACCTAAAATAAACCATGATAAAACTGAGATCCTGTTAATAAGTAACTGGAGAGGTAACCATCCTGGTTTACCCCCACATTTAATTAAGGGCAAGGTCTAAGCGTTGGGAAGGCAATATGGACCAAGAGCAAAATTAAGCAACTATATAACAAAAAAAAAAAAAATAAAAAAAATAAAAAAATCAGTGGAAAGAAATACTGAAATTTGGAACTTGACAGCGTTATATGTGATGGAAAGGGCACAGGTCACCAAAACCTATATATACAGTAATAAGTAATATATCTTATCTTTTCAAAACTGTAGAGTATGAAAATGATCAGTTAGAAAATATAGACAAAAAATAGTACATTTTATTTGGAATGGCAAACTTCAGTATTTAGCGAGAGAGTATTTTTTTATAAAAATAAAAAGGAGGGGAGAATAAATATTCCAGGTTTAAAATATACAAGATCTGCAAATATCCTAAATCGTATAAGAAATCTAAACGATAAACCGAAATATGCGTGGCAAGCTTTGTGTGTGTGTTGTGTATGTATATGTGTGTGTGTGTGTGTGTGTGTGTGTGTGTGTGTGTGTGTATGTATGTATATATATATATATATATATATATATATATATATATATATATATATATATATATATATATATATATATATATATATATATATGGTACGGCTTTGTGTTAAGACATTGTGCCTCTATATACAGCAATAACTTAACGAAACTATTTGAAAAACCAAGATTTTATAATATATAAGAAATGTGATTTTTCAATATAGAGAAAAATAATATCTGGACGGCACCTAAATATAATATTTAAGAAATGATTAGACAAAATTTTACTAAAAA
Organism: Megalonaias nervosa; assembly: GCA_016617855.1. Lineage (NCBI taxonomy): Eukaryota > Metazoa > Mollusca > Bivalvia > Unionida > Unionidae > Megalonaias > Megalonaias nervosa. The sequence goes on along the minus strand of JAECUM010093035.1, from coordinate 90,282 downwards.
ATAATTATACACAAGGTAGAAGAACGAAACAGAGATGCAAACTGGAAAGTTCTTTGGAACATATGGGCTAATTTTAAGAGTACAAAAAAGCAAAGTATGCAATTAAAATATTTACACGACGTATGTCTTACCGGCGAGGTAGCCATGGGGCGAAATATTATTAGAATTATTCCGAAATGCCCATAGTGCACTAAAGATAGCTTTGTAAAAAGACATGTTATCCTATGCTGTTAACAAAATAAATGAGAGAGAGAGAGAGAGAGAGAGAGAGAGAGAGAGAGAGAGAGAGAGAGAAGTTTTAAAAATAAAAATAAAGCAGGTTGGAAATTTTAATCAAAAAGCTTTACTATATTTGGGCAAGTTGACAAATAAGAATGTGACAAACCAAGTTATAAACAATACTGTAACCAATATGATCAAATGTGGGCAAGTCACCACAACAGAACATAGGGTAAGAACTGATCATATGGTATTGTGACAGAGTAAATGTTTTTACCTCATTTTAAAATAGTAACTTCTGTATAGATATATAATGTATGTTGAACGAAGAAATATAAAGATCCATCTGTATAGTATTATTTTTAAAAAAGAAAATTTTTTTTTCTTTAATCATGCAGCTGGTCTTCTATAAGAGAAGACTGGTTGCAACCACATGCATATATGGAATTCTTGATCTATTTTAATTGATTTTATAGAATATAATTATACACAAATAATTAGAAACATACTTTGCTTAAAATATATATTTTTTTATTTGATCTGGTGCTCCTTGTAGAAGCTGTTGCAACCTTATGGATATATTTGATCATGAAAAAGAAAAATGAAAATACATATATATGGAATTCTTAGAATACATTGAGAAATATATTACTTTTCACAAGTAATTAATAATTTAAGTTTAATTTGGGAATAGAATACTAATTAACAGAAAGTCTCCTCCTTTGATGAACTAATGTCCTTTTCGATACCAACAGCACTGTGGGTACAAAGAGTCGAAACACATGGGGACAGGGATCCACGAATTGCGGGAAGTAAAAGGCGTCGATCTTGTTGGGCTATGTTACGAGGCTCTGAGCGAGGTAAACAGGCCCATGAGGGAGTCGATGAAAACCGCTTTCGTGGATTTATGGACAAACAGGACATTAATACAAGGGATACAACTATGCTTCTCTATCACTCTAGAAATATTGCTTTTAAATCTATCATCTTTTCTCATTATTTTAAGTTCTCAACCTTTTAGAACTTTGGCAAATTTTTCGTTTGGAAAATTAAGTTTTATGAAACAAAGGCTGTGTTAAAATTGCATCACAAGAAAACAGAACAAGAAACTATTATTTTAGTTTTCTATTTGAGCTTTTTGTTTTTGATACCCTTAAAACAAATGCGTCTCAATTAAAAAAAAAAAAATTGGAATCAATGATAGCATGAACACCTGGCATAAAACTGCCATATATACTCCTGTATACATTGAAGGAATAAAGTCTTATGACAACAAGGTATCTATATGTAGCATAAAAAAGTGTACGATGATATATGAGTACTATGCTGACAGTTTTCCAGTTTAAAGAAAATATTACATAACCATAAAACTTTGGCAAAACAGAAGGCCAGTCCTAACACAAAGACACCATAGCAAACAGACCATTATAGCATATACACTACATACATGGACAGTAGGTTGACATGCATGGCCAAGGTCACTAAATATTATGACTATGCACTGGAAACTATTCTTAGTCTTTATGTCAGTGGGTGGAAGTACAGTGCATATAATAATAATATATCCACTACTGGAACAGAGACAGAAATAGGGAGACTGTTAACTCATCTGAGAAAGATAAAATAAAACTTTTTCAACAAAAAAAGTACGAGCAACTCCTGTAATAAAATTACCAATAAATACATTTTCGTACAAAATTCTTTTTCATTTTTTACGAAAAAACAACACTGTGCATCAAAGGAAAGAACACAAACACATAAAAACCTTTCAATGTAACGGACAAAATGGCATTGGAGAGGGGGACACAATCAAGGCTGATAGTTTGCTATAGCTAGAGGTCGAGGGCGTGCCCGCAAATAAAATACCCTAATGTAAGATAATCGTGGCGCGCGCGCGCGCGCGAGAGAGAGAGAGAGAGAGAGAGAGAGAGAGAGAGAGAGAGAGAGAGAATAAATATATTGGAGTTATTTTAGACTTCTCGTTAGATGGTAGGAATGATCCCCTATCCATTCCCTCTCAGTGGCTATATCTCACTTTCCTCCTTTCTCAGGCAATCATCATCCTTCCAATAATTATATATCGACAAATAGCTAAGCATTCGATATATTTATCAAATATATGTAGGACCCGTGCGCGCATGTGCGCGCGCGCATACACACACTGCAAGCAAAAATCCCTCATGAGACTTTAATATATACAAGTTTAAATTTCAAAGACAACAAATACAAAATAATCTAAACATGTAAAATTTTGTAATTTTATTGTGTTTATGTAAGTAAAGATCCCAAGGCAACTCTAGTCTACACAGTAAAGGTGACAAAAGCCATAAAAGTTCATTATGAGTAGGATAATAATTAATTTATTAAATAATCCATGTAACTGTTCTTTTTGTTTTGTATATTTTCAGAGGGGTGTGTTATTTAGATTCTGGAAATTGAGACCAATGTGAGTCTCAAATGTTTCAAGCTGTGGTTTACTCTTATGTGCCAAAAAAGGACAACGAGGTGCTTCACTGTCGACTACAATGTAAATTTTAGTCAACCAGCCCAAGTTATGCCAAGCAAATGTGTCATCTATTTATAAACTCTCCAAAGTGGCTTGCATAATTTATAACTGATATGTGATAATATGTATATATGAAATTATCTAAATGACTCTGGGTTTGACATAATAGTGTTGTGCTTAACCAAAAATACAGAAAATGATAAAACAAATTCCATAATGTACAAAATATTTTGTTTTCCTGCTACCTTCAGTAATTTACTAACATTCTGTTCAATTACTTCACACAATTTGAGAGGTCCAGGTGGCCAAGTGGTCTAAAGTGCTTGCATTTACTGTTCACTGCCATCTCACCTCTGACCATGTGGGCTCAAGACTTGGGCTCAGGCAATGTGGGTAAGTGAGAAAACTTACCAGTAGCTTCCTTTGAGTCAGTATTTCTTACCGAGGGTTTCCTGGGTTCTTCCTCCACCAAATATACCAGCCACCATATATAGCCTATCATGTACTGAAAAATGGCATTAAACCTAAAACAACAACAAGAACAACCCTTGCCTTGTTAGAGAGGGGAAAACCCTTATGTATTTTCATATGAATCTCCGAAACGAAGGCAAAAACTAGTTACCTACTATGATTAAGTTCTACCTCAACAATAACTAAGTTTTCTTTTAAAAGCCAACAAAATAGTGGCTGATCTTAAAAGCAAATGTAGCTGTTACACATGTCAATTTAACACCATTTTTAACTTTGAATGATCTTGGCCTATTGACCTTTATCTCTGAGCCCCAAATTAACAAGGAACTCAATCTCGATGTGCAGTACATCATGTAGAGGGAAAATGTAGGGAAAATACTGCAAGAAACAATAATTTTCATACAGAAACCAAGTGTCATTGGGCAGACTTCTGCTACAGTGAAATGTGGATCTGCCACTAGGAAAGGGTGTACCAAAGAAGCTCAACAAGAAATAAGTTATTGTGCAAAAATGAAAGTCTACACCAAAGTCCAGCAACCTTGATTTTTCACCTATTTTATCATCACTTCATCCCTGCCCCCAATCAACAGGAAGCTGCCTCTACATAAGTGCAGCCTATCTAATAAGTTTCATGAAAAACATTCTTCCAAGAAATTTGCTTATCAATTGGAAATCAAAACCAGGATTAAAGCTTCAGTGAATATAACCAATGATCTGCGACTATAGGTGCATGCAAGAAATGTGTGCAGTACGATGGGAAATGGAGGCACAAGTTACTGTTTGGAAACGATGAATTATCAAATCCTGTAACTTTTACATTTCACTTTGTACCCACTTCCCAAATAGGGCGCAACTATAGCAAAGCACACCCATCTACAACGCTTGATGATAACAACTAAGAAAGCCTACGGTTCTAAAATATAACTTTAAATCCAACCGGACTTTTTGAGTCCCACATCAACAAGGTGTTGCTAACTAAATGCAGGCCACTTACGACTGAAGAAAAATTACTGCAGTAAACATGCATGTATGCACTGCTTACATGAACCACACAAGAAACTAAAAATACATGATATGACCTGACCCATGGGCGCCCGCAGGATTTTTTGCTGGGGGGGGGGGGTCAGGACTATGTGCAGGGGGGTCAGTCAGTCACGGCCGGGAGAGTTAGTATAAGAAGCAGTCTGAAACTAAAGCTAATATTTATTAAGCGTTTTGAACAGAATCTTGTGACATATTTTCAGCTTCATTTGCATGATTAAACTTGTCGGAATTTATATATATGTATTTGCAGTATGATTTCCGGGGGGGGGGGTCACATGACCCCCCTTGACCCATGCTGCGGGCTCCCATGACCTGACCTGAATATTAATTCTTGTATTTATTTATTTAGGAAATGTGTTGCTGTTAAGATGTGTTTTGTGAACAACATTACAAGTTGACACATACAGATACTGCCACTAGTGCATGAAGTGTGCTCTGCTTTATAAATGGTCCAAAGCACTTCAGACTGTTGACAACTCAAAAGGATGTATGACTTTATTCTCACTATTGTGACAAATACCTCCACATTTTGAAAGGAATTTCAAGACAATTTATTTCACTCTTGTCCATCCATGTAGCAGGAAAATCATTGTAATGAATTATTTACAACAGTGAAACCATCATGGCTGCTGTCAAATTTCAACAACCTGATCTTTTCATCTATGCTTAGAAAGAATGGCAGATATTGTAGTAAATGGTATATGGTTACCATGATGCTTCTGATACCATATATATTTATATGAGAGTAATGTGGTAAGTAGACATAGCAAATTCTTTGTCAAAGAGCGGTCATAACTTCAAAAAATGTTGGAAAACTGAAAATCGAACTTATTAAATTTAGTTTCAGTCATTCAAGTTCTTGAAAATTTTAAAGTGGGGCAAAATTAACAAGATACAGATTGTGACTTGATGGGATGAGGCGGACAGAGATAGGTAACACTGTACACTCGCTCCATTTATATAGTTGGGCAGGGAATCTCCATCATGATGTCACTATTTAATCAAAATTTGGTTGGCATATCATGGGTTTTACTGCTACTAAATTTAATCATGAACATGTGTGGATTTGAGTCTCTGCTTGGCCAGTGTGGATATTTGAATAAGCTTGCCAATATCTCCCTGTGGGTTGTTGGTTCTTCATGGGGTCATCTTGGTTCCTCTTCCACCAAATATACTGGCTGCCATCATCATGCACTTAAAAATGGCATTAATCCCATAAAACCTTGATATCAAACAAAAATAAACTAGAATATTATATTAGCAGAGGTGTTAGTGTGTTGCACTGATTATTTATAATTTACTAAATAACAGAAACTGTGGTTCAGGTTAGAGCTGCTAGACTGAGTTACTTCTGTATCAAATTTGGTAATTTACTATATATTATTTAACTATTTCTGTGTTTATTTTTTAAACAGAGAGAGCAAACTTGAAAATCCAAATAAAAAAGAAGGCATTTTAAAACATATTGAACTTTATCCTTGGTTCTGGATTACCAGACTTTAGGACACATGTCTCATTTGTATGTTTTGCCAAATGTAGTTAATTGATGCATTTTTTTCAAATAATTTATAAATATGTTTTTATTGAATGTGTATGATTTACATTTAGAATATTTCTACATAAATTAATATACCACTATTATAACTGTGTGCCAATATTTCCGCTTTTGTATTCAAGGTGATTCATGTTTTTACCTGCACGTTTCAGATAATCATACTGACAATATTTTGAATAAATTTGGAAATAAAACCACAAAAAAATGTATATTCTGGAGAATTGTTTTTATATTTATATTCAATTTACATCTTGTATTACATACTCTACTTACAAAGCGTGAACAAAACCATGTGCATATTTGTATATGGGTCTTGTATATACTGTATATGGGTGTTGTACACACCATATATAGATCTTGTACACACCATGTATAGGTCTTGTACAGACTGTATATGGGTCTCGTACATACCATATATAGGTTTTGTACATACTGTATATAGATTTTTTAATACTATACATGGGTCTTGTACATGCTGTATATTGGTCTTGTACATACTGCATATAGGTCTTATACATACTGTTTATAGGTCTTGTATATGCTGTATACAGGCCTTATACATACTGCATTTAGGTCTTGTACATACTGCATATAGGTCTTATACATACTGTATATAGGTCTTGTATATGCTGTATACAGGCCTTATACATACTGCATTTAGGTCTTGTACATACTGCATATAGGTCTTATACATACTGTATATAGGTCTTGTATATGCTTTATATAGGCCTTCTTCATGCTGTATACAGGGCTTGACAGTAAATAATGTCCTGAATGCATTTTAACTACTGCTTCATGAAAACAACATTGTTATCATATCATTATGAGTGATGGTCCCTCACTATAGGGCACCTTAGTATGGCAATGTGTCCTCTTAGAAGCTGGATATGAATTCTAGGCCAATACTTCATATAACAGTAATAGTGTGCTATGTATAATGTACTCACTATAAGGCATACTGGTATAACACTGTCTCTCATATACAGTAGGCATGGATTCTGATCCAATACTTCCTGTCCCTCAGATAAGGTGGGCATAGTTTTTGATCCAATTTTTCCTTTCTCTGTTTTAAAGTTGATATAATGGTTATTGATCCAATACTTCATGTCCCTCTTACATGGCATGTATGGCTTCTAATCCAACACTTCATGTCCCTCTTACATGGCATGTATGGCTTCTGATTCAACACTTCCTGTCCCTCTTATAAGGTCGGTATGGTTACTGATCCAGTACTTCATGTCCCTCTTATAAGGTTTGTATGGTTACTTATCCAGTACTTCATGTCCCTCTTAAAATGTTATTATGATTACTGATCCAAAGCTTCATGCAGTACTAATGCAGTGTATCATGTACAATGTACCCCACTATAAGGTGACCTATTATGTAACATATTATACATTCATGACTCCTTTTAGAGAGTTATAGAGAGGGAGTACTTTCACTGCATTGTCCAAATAGACCTGACAGATTAGTTTTGTATGAAGTGAATATTTGAAGAAAATCACTTGACAGGACACAGATGTCAATCTCATAACATGACAGATCAACATACAACCATCTGTTATGTCCCTTACACTGGGTTAAGTTTAATATAAAAAAAAAAATGCAGTAAGATCGCTTATAACAATGAATTGACAAATGTGAACATCACTTAGCAATGAAATTATGAACATGAATAACATTACTTAGCAATGAACTGACAAACATAAATAACATGATTTAGATTTGAACTGATGAACACAAATAACATCACTTAGATCTGAACATAAATAACATCACATAGATTAGAACTGACAAATACAAATATCATTACTTACTTGTGATGATGTTGTTCGTCCATCAGCGTCGATGAGGACCATTTAATGTCATCAATTCACTGGGGTGGGTGGGGGTCCGGAGATGGCTGATCAGTTCAATCCGGGCCCGGAAGAGTCTGTTGCAGTGGGGACATGGATGTACGGGTTGCTGACTGGGAGTTGCAGAACTGCTGTTCCTGGATTTGCACAGAGCAAGTTTTTCAGCTGCGTCCACCAGTCTCTTCTGCTCAAAGGCTGCAGCACCGGCATTGACTTGACTGTGCCAAGCAGATCAATCAGCAGCGACACTCTCCCAGTTGTCAGGGTCAATGCCAAGTTCTTCAGCAAGGCCTTGAGGGTGTCCTTGTACCTCTTCTTTTGACCACCGTGAGATCTCTTGCCTTGCTGTAGCTCTCCATAGAACACCTTCTTGGGTAGGCGTTCTTCTGGCATGCGGATAACATGGCTAGCCCATCGGAGTTGTGCCTTGTATAGCATGGTGTGGATGCTTGTCATGCCAGCCTGAGTGAGCACCTCTGTGTTCGGTACCTTGTCCTGCCATCTGATCTTCAACAGTTTTCTCAGGGAGCTCAGGTGGAAGTGGTTCAGTTTTTTAACATGGTGGCTATACATAGTCCAGGTCTCACAAGCATAGATGAAGGTGGTGAGAACAACTGCTGTGTAGACTTGAGTTTGGTGGCAGGCTTGATGCCTCTCCTATCCCAGACATTTGAGCGGAGTCTGCCAAATGCCATGCTGGCTTTGGCAATCCTGGTGTTGACCTCATCATCTATGTGGACTGCGTGTGAGAGGGTGCTGCCCAGGTATGTGAACCTGTCCACATTTTTGAGCTTTTGGCCATTGACAGTGATGGATGGTTCCAGGTAATCTTTTCCAGGAACTGGCTGATGCAGAACCTCGGTCTTGCTGGTGGAGATAGTGAGTCTGAAGTTGGTGCATGCTGTTGAAAAGAGGTCCATGCTCTGTTGCATGCCTGCCTCCATGCTGGAGTTGAGGGCAAAGTCATCTGCAAACAGGATGTTGCAAATGTTCTCAACTTGGACTTTGGTTTTGACTTGAAGCCTTCTCAGGTTGAACCACTTCCCATCCAGACGGTATCGGAGACAGACTTCCACATCACTGTCCTTGAAAGCATCTGTCAGCATGGTGGAGAACATGAAGCTGAAGAGAGTGGGGCTAAGATCCATCCTTGTTTCACCCCATTGGTAACGGCAAAGGGTTCGGAATAGTTACCCTGGTCTTGGACTCTGGCAAGCATACCATCATGAAATTGCTTCACCATTTCACTTACTTGTAGACTTTAACTGAAGAACATCACTTAGATCTGAACTTACAAACATTAATAACATCAAATAGATTTGAACTGACAAACAATAACATCACTTACTGTCAGATTTGAACTGATGAACATGAATAACATGTCTTAGCAATAATCTAATAAATGTGAATCGTATCACTCAGATTTCAAGTGACAAACATTACTAGCATTGCTTAAATTTTGATGAACAAGAACATCACGTAGCAATGAATGGACAAACATGAATAACATCGCTTAGATTTGAACTGACAACCACGAATAATGTCACTTAGATTTGAACCGACAACATAAATTCATTCAGATTTGAACTGACAAACATGGATAACACCACTTAGATTTGAAGAAATGAACACAAATAACATCAGCCTGATTGAACCAACCAACATAAGGTCACATAGATTTGAACTGACAAACATGAATAGCATCACTCAGTAGCAATGAAAAACTGACAAAAATGAATAATACCACTGAGATCTGAACAACGAACATGAATGACAGCACACAGATTTGAATTGACAAACATGAATAGCATCACTTAGTTGCAATGAAAAACTGACAAAAATGAATAATATCACTGAGATCTGAACAACGAACATGAACAACAGCACATAGATTTGAATTGACAAACATGAATAGCATCACTCAGTAGAAATGAAATAACAAAAAATGAATAATATCACTGAGATCTGAACAATGAACATGAACGACAGCACATAGATTTGAACTGACAAACATGAATAGCATCACTCAGTAGCAATGAAAAAGTGACAAAAATGAATAATATCACTGTGATCTGAACAACGAACATGAACGACAGCACATAGATTTGAACTGACAAACATGAATAGCATCACTCAGTAGCAATGAAAAACTGACAAAAATGAATAATATCATTGAGATCTGAACAACATGAATGACAGCACATAGATATGAACTGACAAACATGAATAGCATCACACAGTAGCAATGAAAAACTGACAAAAATGAATAATATCACTGAAATCTGAACAACATGAATGACAGCACATAGATTTGAATTGACAAACATGAATAGCATCACTTAGCAGCAATGAAATAACAAAAAATGAATAATATCACTGAGATCTGAACAATGAACATGAATGACAGCACATAGATTTGAATTGACAAACATGAATAGCATCATTCAGTAGCAATGAAAAACTGACAAAAATGAATAATACCACTGAGATCTGAACAACGAACATGCATGACAGCACATAGATTTGAATTGACAAACATGAATAGCATCACTTAGTAGCAATGAAATAACAAAAAAATGAATAATATCACTGAGATCTGAACAACGAATATGAATGACAGCACATAGATTTGAATTGAAAAACATCAATAGCATCACTTAGTAGCAATGAAAAACTGACAAAAATGAATAATATCACTGAGATCTGAACAACGAACATGAATGACAGCACACAGATTTGAATTGACAAACACGACTAACATCAGCCAGCAATAAAATAACAAAACATGAATCACATCACTGATATCTGAACTGATAAACATGAATTATCATCACTTAGACTCGAAATGACAAACATCAATAACATCACACAGATTTGAACCGACAAACATAAGATCACTTGGATCTGAAATGATGAACATGATTAACATCACTTATCAATGAAATGACAAACGTGCATAACATCATTGGCAATGAAGTGACGAACATGCATAACAAAATTAGCAATGAACTGACACGAAAAGACAGATCAAGAGCATGAATAAAAGCAGCCAATAAAATTGGGACTTTCTCCACACATGAAATTTGATAGTATAGGATTTTAAGACTGAAATGGAATACTAGGACACATATTCTCTAAACTATTTTGTAATGAAACTCAGATCAAAACCACCAAACTAGTTGTAATACTTGGAGTATATCAATGGAACTGACATTTTACAAGTTATTATTTCAACTCAAGTTATGATAGTCTCAAAATTCTATTCTATATTAATTTGAAAATACAAGTCATATGTGTCATGTAGGCATTTGGCACCATCTATTTCCACTACAGGTGTCATTTTGAGAATTTGATTACATATACCTTTTAATGCTGATTATTCACTTTATTTTGTTCCTCACTGATCAATATTCATCTGAATATCATTATACAAATACCCTGAGAAATATATATAGTAAACAAAATTTAAAAGTATGTCAACATTTTTAAACAAGGCCGAACAAGAGATGTAATTCAATGTAAACCAGACTGAACGCCACAATGAAAGCACCATCTATTGAAAAAAATGAGAATTATTGTCAGAGCAATCTTAGTTTGGCTACCTTGGTGTGTCCTTGGGAAAGGCACTTAGATCTCAGTTCCTCAGCAGGAGACAACCAATAATGTGTAAAAAGTGCCAATAAAAACCCCAGAAACAAACTCAAAAATAATCAGACCTAGATCCTCATACGCAACTCTACCATGTGAATGACAACATTGAGAGCTGGTCCAGAATTAATTTTGTGAGTTGTGGAATTGGCAGACACCATTTCAGTCACCACAAGCCATCAAACGTTAGATCAACTAGTCAGCACAGAAAACACACAACAGTCAAGGTTATCCATGCTCCAATATTTAATTAAACTCAGTGCATTTGCCTTCCAAACCCTCATCAATATTTAATTAAACTCAGTGCATTAGCCTTCCAAACCCTCCCCAATATTTAATTAAACTCAGTGCATTTGCCTTGCAAACCCTCATCAATATTTAATTAAACTCAGTGCATTTGCCTTCCAAACCCTCCCCAATATTTAATTAAACTCAGTGCATTTGCCTTCCAAACCCTCCCCATCTTTAGATCTTAAAGAGCACAAAGTAATCTTTAACCTTCTATTCCAGATTTTTTACCCCACACACTTTATTATTCGTATAGTAAGGCCTATTTTGAAATCCATACATATCTCACATGCAAAAATAGGTAAACAAATAATGAAGAGAAAGAGAAAATTGATGTAACAGTTCTTACCATTTTTTCATGCTGCTTTTGACATTTCCTTTATCTCCACCAAAACCTGATTCATATGTATTCAGTCCATAAAATCAAACAATAGAGACAATGACTATAAAGAAAATATTTTATTTACAGGTGTTTATTTACATGACAAAATGTTTGCCATTCACAGCAATATACATCACACTTTACTCCTTCAGACTTTATGGTGTAATTCATGTTATATCACACTTTACTCCTTCAGACTTTATGGTGTAATTCATGTTATATCACACTTTACTCATTCAGACTTTATGGTGTAATTCATGTTATATCACACTTTACTCATTCAGACTTTATGGTGTAATTCATGTTATATCACACTTTACTGATTCAGACTTTATGGTGTAATTCATGTTATATCAGACTTTACTGATTCAGACTTTATGGTGTAATTCATGTTATATCACACTTTACTCCTTCAGACTTTATGGTGTAATTCATGTTATATCACACTTTACTCCTTCAGACTTTATGGTGTAATTCATGTTATATCACACTTTACTCATTCAGACTTTATGGTGTAATTCATGTTATATCACACTTTACTGATTCAGACTTTATGGTGTAATTCATGTTATATTACTTGCACTCTTGTCAGTTTCACACCGAATCTTTCACATGTAACAAGTACTCTCTTGATTTTAATCAAGGAAAAATTCTTCATCACAATTCTGAATTCAGACCTGTATGTTAATTACAATAGTCATGATCTTCTTACTTAAAAATAAACAATTAAGAAAGACTCAGTCTCTGCTGAAAATCTGTGGCTACATTATCCATATAGAAATGTTGTCCTGTTGAGGTTCATGTGTTCAAAGCCAATGGAGTTAGATCATTCATGTAAAAAGGAATACATGTATCACTGAATCATGCGGTTTTAGGCTAACCTGCCGATATGCACTGACTGATGTCTTATTGAAAACTGAAGTTCTGAAATCTAGAACCACCGCCATTATTGGCTCTTTCTGAAGTCAATTACGGCAAAAATCCTTTGTTAATGTAAAAATTTCAATCTTCAAACTTCAATCTTCAAACTTCAAGATATAAAATTCAAAACATCTCTGGCCAAAGAAACTTCACAGTATAAACAGTAATCCATAACCGTACAGTAAATAAACATGTTCATCAAATATTTCCAAAGAAGCAATGTTAGATATCAATTTATTTATCTTAGCCCCTACTGCAGAAATCTGAAAACAAAGTAAAGTTTAGATTTCTAGTTTCTTTTACATACTACTAAGATATACTAAGGTCATCTAGGCCACAGGTATAGCATCAACTATACTGTAATCACAAGAAACAAACTACAAAAAAGCATCATAACAATCGAAACATATTCATATTCTCAAACAATCATGAACTTTCTTGAGTTGTGTTTCTTATGATTTACATGTGACTTAAGACTTGCATGTGACTTATGACTTATATGTGACTCATGATTTCTGTCATTTAATCCATAAAGCAAACAACTATCAATTGTTTATTTCATTCACATACATGTATCCATGTACATTAATGTGCATCAAAAAATCTCTCCTTCTGATTAATGAATATGTAACCACATAGTCATTTTATATGTGACGAAAGACAAGTCTCTTTTCTTCATCAGTGTCTGTATGTTCTTCATCAGTGTCTGTATGTTAATATCACTGAGAAGGCACATCATACAAATGTATTGCCTTGTCATCTGACACTGAAACTATCCTTGTTCCTGCATTATTGTACTTAGCTGACCATACCTGCAAGAGGATAAAAAAAATGGTTAACAAGGCATTTATTTGAATGTATGCATGAACTGAGTACATTTTGAGTAACATGCAATGACTAGCATTGAGGAAAACACAGTTGCTCACACCAAAAATTATGTCTCTGAGACCTAATGTATGGTTGAGTTCAGAGAAGCATCCTAATACATATGAAGGTGAAATGTGGGCAAAAGAGTCATTCAAGTGTGAAAATTAAGTCACAATGACCTAGTTTTTATCTAGCTGATTTAGCATGGTTAAGTTAATCAGTGACCAATCAGATACCAAATTGTATACATGTTGGCAAAATAAGGTCTAAGAAATTGAGGGTGTAACAAACACATAACTGAAAATGCAAAAGTGAAAATCATGAGTGAAAATTAGTAGAGTGAAAATTAGGTCACAATGACCTACCTTTGTTATGGCTAAGTTCCTTTTGTCCAGATGTATCTAGTACATACCAATTTACATAAGTATAGGCAAAATAAGGTTCAAGGCAATGACGGTATAGCAGGTGTGTGAACAGCTGCGGAAACAAAAGTTACTTACGAGAGAAAGTAGGGTCAATCTGACCTTGCCATGGTTTGGTCAAATTACTTTCATTGGGATATATCCACATACCAATTTTCAATGAGCCCTAGACTTTGAGGCCGTAAAAGACCAACAGCTTAAAATATTAAGGTCACTGGAGTGCAAATTAGGACAGTGACCTACTTTTTTAAATGGTTGAGATATTCTTTCTCAGATGCATCCACCTACCAGTTTTCATAAGAGTAGCCGAGATAGGGTCTGAAATTGTAGGAATATTGAAATGTTTAGTGGGGTAAGAAATGAATGAATGAGCACATATCAGCAAATGTTCACGCACTTGAAAAATATTGCTTGCAAGCCTAGGGCAGGATGAAGACCTGCCCACATGTACACTTCACTATTAGCATGCCAGTTGGAAAAAACTTATTTCTAGTGAAATATTGATATGTACTTTCTTTCAAAACGATATATGTCACTCATATTATCATACTCTCTGGACTGAAATCAGATGCATTAACCTTAGTGACTGCAATTATCAACAAATATGATTTTGTAATCTGAGTCTGAGTTGTCAGAATTGTATAACATTGATAATACTAAAAAGATATATAAATCTAATGGATATTTGTATAACATTGATAATACTAAAAAGATATAAAAATCTAATGGATATTTGTTACAATATATAGTAATATATATTACTCTTGTTTATTGCACAAATACAATAATACCTCCAAAGTGATGTCTTGAAAAATTTACTTAAGAGAAAGGTTCACTGTGGTGGCCTATGTGGTTAGAGCATCCACCTCGAATGCGGGAGGTCACAGGTTCAAACCCCAGCTGAATCATACCAAGACTTATAAAAATGGTATTAGCAGCTGCCTCACTTGGCATTCAGCAATAATAGGTAAGTGCCAGGACTGGTAGTCCTGGTGTCAGAATAATGTAACTGGGTGAGACATGCTACATGTCTACAGCATTATGCCCCAGTGCTAGATAGCACTATAAACTGCCCTACTGCAGACATCATTGTGATATGACTCAAATTGTTAAAGCTACTTTAAAAGTGAGAAAAAAAACACACACACAAAAAAGATACTTAAGATAAAGCACTTCCAAATCTGAAATTTGAATTTTTTAAAAATGGACAATATTAGAATAATTATGCTTTTGTTACATGCAAAGTATTACGATTATGTAATTTAATTACTTGTGTGTTAGTTTTAAATTCTTTTTTATTGTATTTTTTTGTTTCATTACATTTTATTGTAATGATAATTTTCATTGGATTTGAATCTTTTTTCAAAAATTGGCATGACCCAATTAGATTATAACGGTTACTTCAGCACTATTTTTAGCTCACCCTGGTTTGTAGATTTTGTAAACATCAAGTGGAAACGATTGGCTATTACCAAGGTCATGATCTGCTTGCGTGATAGCTCCAATTTGTAAACAACTTTTTTTATTGAATCTTATAGCAAGATTCGTTAAGGCTTACGTGTCTATCAGCTGTGTGCTTTTATTGTGTTGTTCCATCTGGGTGACCACGTGGGCCACCATGTAATCTAAAATTGGGGTTTAATACTCATTCTCAGAGTTTTTTATTCAGTCGTATCTTTACACCTTGACGGTACAAGGTGTTTCTATTGTTGATGTCAGATTGTTTTGAATTTCATTTTTGGGGGGAATTTAATAATTCATTCTCTAGAAAACTACACAAGTGCTTCATATTTATAAAAGTTCTGGGAGAAAGATATTCAGTGGAAATTTATTCTGGAATTCTAAACGGAAACATAATAAACTGTGATTCAATTGAGGATCTGTTGCCATCAATACAACAACCTCAGCTGACGTCATCGCCTCCATATTGGAATTTCATCGAGATTCGAACCTGGATTCAATTAGAACTGTTTAGTGATAGGACTTATATTTTTCAATCCTAGGATTAAATTTTGGATTATATTCACAAACCGTAAGTCCTATTTTTACATTGTTTTCTAGGGAAATAAATTATTTTTCTAAAATTTACAAAGCTTGTTGGCTTCACTCTTTTCTTTTGTTACTTTTTTTGTACGAGCCTACATGTAAGAAAAGAAAGCAATTAGATACTGAAAGATTTTGCCACTGGGCAAATTTATTTGTTGCTGGGAAATTAAAATTTGGTTTTATTTGTCTGGTGGGAAATGGACAAAAGGATGACATTTTTCCAGCACGGAAGCCTTGCATTACATACCCCATACATACTCACTTATCAGATAAGCCCAACTGCAAACTGCAGAGACACCATTCATTTTCTTCCCATGATAGTTTTTATTAATAAAACCTTAGCTATATCATATTTGCATTTATGGAAGTTCACCTAACAGTAATTTTACTACACCTAAATTTTCTCTATTTGCCTACAATCTGCAACATTACCAAGTTGGATGCAGAGGCCATTATAGACTAGTCACATTTCAAAATGGCAAATTAAAGTAGAAACCAGCAGTCTCACAATCAAAAATGAAATTCTGCTGTGAATTAAAATGCCAAGATTTTAGTACAGAGTGGGATATATCTGAAATCAGTGTTTTCATTTATTACTTATGAATTCTGATGGTCACTAGTGGGCAACATTTTAACATTTTCATTTGCCAGCTCTGAAGTTTTAGTAGCAAATGTAGTCATTTCAGTAGAGCTTGGGGTGCTATTCTTAACTGGGCAAAACAATGCCCAATAAGTATGTGTCTCTGTACAATAAAACACTAAATCATCCCATGCATTGCATTTTCATAGAAAGTCATGCAAGGGTTATATATATAAAATTCCTATGTGGATGAACTCCTGAAAATCATTTTAACATTATCAAATTATATTATCTTCAAACCAATCTTTGCACCCATGGGTATTTGTCCAATTTTCATCAATTAGCATCAAAACTGACCAGACAACCAGTAATAAACTACAATACTTCAACATAATCACTTACATCAGCATCAAATTGTTATCCCTGAGGGACATCCATCAATGATTTATTGAAGGTTACAAAGGAGGCATTTTAGAATGATAGCAGTACTGACCTGGTCAGAGTGATCATAGAATGTGTGTATACACTGTCTGGAACCGGCACTCCACAACTTCACAGTCTTGTCTGATGAACTGAAAAATTACACTAGACATAAAATACAATCTCAATCTGCATCACAATTTGAACTTAAAATAATGGGTGCATATCAATTTAGTCAAACTTGCAGTAATGGCCACATCTATTAGGGAATTATTTTGTCCTAAACTGCAACTTTATTAAAGACCCCTTACAAAAACTATTAGGAGAAAATAATCTCTATTAAGCAGCCATGTGTCTTGCAAAGTCATATTTCTCACTTCTTAAAGGTGACCGCCAAAGGCACTGGATTAATAGGTCAGATTTAGATTAAATTATAAAAGATTGAATAAAATAGACAAGATAGATACATACACAGAAAGACATATAGACAGATCACAAATTTATATATCAGTAATGACCAAGTTATAAGAATGCATGGATTACACTTGCAAAACTAATTCTATCTCACAAATGCTTGTTTTACACAAAACAATATCATACCCATTCAATTACAGCGAATGACATATCTGGACCTTCAATTCATCTAGAATCAAAATTTACAGCAAATCAAGTTACTGTGAATTGCTGCGATGCAACTTAAATAATCTAAATGTGTTGGAATGATAAATTTACATTTGGTTCATACTATCCAACAGGCAGCATGAATACATATTTGACAGTGTGACAGAAAGAGACTGAAGGAGGAAAGCAAACAGGCAGACAGCCAAACATAAGCAAAAGAGACATATAGTAAGACTGAAAAAGAGAACTGTTACTGGGGCATTATACACCTACTATGTGGCATCTCTTTTATGCAAAACCCTTTTCCACTGATTGGATGCTCGATTTCTTTAATTCAAAATCAATAAGTGTTTTGCATGAAGAAATATGTGCAATTTAAAGGTACTGGAGAAGAAGTCCTGTGTGTGCAATTTTCATACTATCTACACTGCCCTTTACAAAAAGAAAGCAAGATTTTCTTGTGTAAAAACATTCTCCTTCATGGGATTGCTTGTGAGTTCCTTCATGAAGGTAGGATGATGAAAGTGGATGCGTTTGGATAATCAAATCCAGAGACCCTCTGACACAGTTTGGATCACCAATCAATTTCTGAGAATAGTTGGTCCAAATCAGATGAAATGAGAGTAGTCTGGTGCCTCATATGGGTCACCAGAGGGCATGGGTGATGGTTTATTACTAACAATTGACAGAAGGCCTGCGGAAGGGGAAACTGTTCCACTCCCTCCCCTCCTTGCCTGCCTGTGAAAATAGGAGCATATGACTGATTATAATGCACTTGGCCATGAGAAAAAAGAAAAAGCTGCCATTGCTGAAAACCACTAATGTGAGTTCTCTACAAACAATCATCCCTTCTCCTGGGTCATGCAGAGATGGTTTTGTGGTTTTATAGGTTTAATGGCAATTTTTAGCACATGATAGGCAATACATGGTGGCCAGTATATATGTTCAAGGAAGAACCCAGGAAAACTCTGGGAAGAACCAGCAACCCACAAGAAGCTACTGGCAAGTTTTCTCACATGACCACATTGGTCGAGCCCAGATTCAAACTCATGCGGACAGAGGTGAGATAGCAATGATCAGTACAGGCAAGTGCCTTGTACCACTCTGCCAGCCAGAATCACTTGTGCAAAGATAGGAGATTGCATTGAAATTTAAAGAGCAACTCTTGTGCCTTCTCAGTTTGATACCCTCACAGAAGTGGAGAACCAAAAGGGAGGCAGCACAAAAAAGTAGCAATCATTGTTAGCGGCTGTTTCTGATAAATGAGAAAAAATCATCAGATTTGTAAAGTCACATAAAACTGAAGTTGACAAAACATTCCTGACTAATTCTGACATGGTGATAAAGACTTGTCTGTGCACTTTATCTACACATAGACAAGGTATGTGTGGACAAAATGTCTCTGTACATAACATTTTACCACTGGGGTGAGAAAGCTGTAGGCAACTGACTCTCCATAGAAAAGATCTTGCATTACTGGCATCATAATTGCTCCAAGATATGTCTGGCAATTTATCCAATCTTTAACAATTGTGTCAAGATTCTGAACGATGAACTGCTGTCACTGACTACATACACCAAGCCACTGACCTTGTAGGTTAAATTCATTGAAGGTGGAAGGGGGGGGGGGGCATTTTGACATAGACAAAATCCTAAATGCCTTATGGTTCTGTGTGCTATGGTCAACTATATGGTCTGTTTGGATGGCTGGTTCACCAGTCAGAGATAAAGAGTCATACTATAGATATAAGATTGAAATGCTTGACTGGAATCACCTGTGCTTTTTACTGTATCCATGGGTACAGTATGTTCTATTGCTGTTTCTACATCTGCATGAGTGCGGGGCAGTGGGGAGGTTGGGGGAGGCGAGCATCTTGACATCACCCAAAAGACTAAATAATGATTCTACTATATTCACAGATACAGTATATTCTGGCACTGTTCTGCATTTCCATGGGTGATGGAGAAGGCATCTTGACATCACCCATGAATCTAGTCAACACGTCAACAATTCTACTCCATTCAAAGACACAACAAATTCTGGCACTGTTTCTGCATCTTTCTTTGTGGGTCGAGAGGGCATCTTGACATCGCTCCTGAGACTAATTAATGATTCAAATCTGAGGTTTATGTTAAAAGTCTTGCTACGACATACCAAAGGGTTCTCATTTTTGCAGCTTTTGAACCACTTTTTCAAAATGCTGGCCAAATATTTCCAACCTAAAAGTGCACGTACATTACAGTCTTATGAGCAGACACATCTCATGTCCATCTTCCACAGTTTTAAATCCTTTACATTTCTTGCACTTGGTTGTCATCTTTGCAATGAAGAGGAGGAACAAACAGTTGCATACATCATATAAACTGAAATAATGTACACCATATTATCAAAATGATTTAGAAGTGTAATATTTGGTAAGTACAGCGCTCCAAGTTTTCTCTGTTACCAACCAAAATCATCTGACAGTAACTAAATGTACGATAATTGCATAAAGATGAATAAATTTACTGCAATTTAGAAAAATGTTGTATGAACCATATAAATTAGATTTTGCCTTACTTTACCACTGAAAATAAAAGATGGATGATGAAATTTAAGTACAAGATTAAATGAACTCTATGGTGAAAAGCTTTACAACATGACAGGAAAAGTGAAAAATTGGTATACCCATGTATAAAGGTAACCATCCAGCAAGTAGAAAGAGGAGTTAACCTGTAAGAGTTGCTTCCCTTATACATATATATATATATATATATATATATATATATATATATATATATATATATGGATCTGCTTCAGGAGAGAAAATTCAAGAAAAGACAAACAACTTTAAATGCCTACATCATCGAGAAGCTGAGGTTCACAAAAGACCCCCGCTCACATCCCTCATCTAAAATATAATTAGTGACTTTCATAAAAAAATTGCTCAATAAAAGCTTATTACATGTATTGTTCTACTGTATTTGCATTTGTATTTTACCTATCTAATAAAATATAATGTTATAATGACCCTGCTTACCGCTGTTTTGGTTAGTGCTCCATGTTCCAGAAATGTACCCCGAGCACTAACCGGGATATTACTGTGTATGTCTGTGTGTGTGTATATATACATATATATATATATATATATATATATATATATATATATATATATATATATATATATATATATATATATAAAGACTGAAAAGCATGCTGAGAAACTTAATATCCTAATGTAATTTGGTCAGGTAAAGTATTTGATTGAGAAACTGTTTTCTTTCTTCAAGTCCCCTTAACCTTGACCTTTGAACCCCAAGTCAACAGATGTCATGTTTTTCTCAAAGTCAATCAATGCATGTGGCAGACAACTTAATTAAGCAGTTTTGTGAAAATCATCCTTCTTTCTTTTTCTATGAATGTTGGTTACGGTAGATGGTGGAGACCTCAAGTTATTGTGCAGAAATGAAATAGGCATCAGATGGATGCCATATGGATGGACAGACAGATAAAATAATGAGATACTCCATCCTGAGGCAAGCATAATAAAGTTGCATTAATGAGGAAAATAATTGACCTAGAGAAATAGGAAATATCAGAGACATAAAGCAAACAATTGCTACTAGAAAGTGATCAAATCAGAGACAGATAAATTGTTGCTGTTCACAAGGCTGCTCTGTTTACCACAATTTCTAATCATGTACAACATTTACCATGACCAAAACAGTGCCCAGGAAAACATACATGGAAGCTAATGTTAAGCTTTCTTACAAACCCACATTGGCCAAGCCTGAGACTCAAACTCATGCAGACAGCAAAGGTGAGCACCTTAGACCACTTGGGAATCTCTTGTGCTTCTTGCTTTCTAACCATTTCAAATCTGACACCCTAACAAAAGTGGAGAACTGAAATGGAGGCAGTGCATGGAAAAACAGCAATGATCATTAACAGCCTTTTGCCTAGATGAAAAAAATCATCAGATGTACAAAGTCAAGTAGACAGAAAGTCAACACAACATTCCTAACTTTGGCATTTTATCAACATCTAGACAGAGTATATGTAAACAAAATATCTCTTTATGTAATACTTTACCAGTCGGTGGTAAAGTTGTAGGCAACTGACTCTCCACAAATAAGCTCTTGCATTAATGGAATCATGAATACTCCACGAGATGTCTCATATATTTTGCGTGCAATCTTTAGCAACTGTGGCAGGATTCTGAATGATGAACATCATCATCTACATCCACCAGGGTATTGACCTTGTAAGCTGAACTGAAGGTGGAGGAGGAGGACATTCTGCTGGAGACAAAATCATATATGCCTTGTAGTCCAGTCAGTCAATGTAGCATGGTTGGTATGGTGGGTGGGCTATGTTGACTGTTTGGATGGCTTGCTCACCGGTCAATGAAAATAGTTTCCTCAGTGTGATCATAACAGCTCATTTGTATGTGGTGGGCAGTTGGAACAGCATACTAACTATGATATATGCCCTGCGGTCTGGCTGGCTGGTCTGGTATGGTAGGAAAGGCCAGCTAGCCAGGCATACTATATTGGTTAAATTGCAAACCTTTAGGTCTGGCTTGTTTTCTTAATACTTTTATGCATGGACAGGGCAAATTATACTTGTACATGCTACCACCTCATGGGCAGAGGACAATATAAGCAATAAAGCCTTTTGAGTCATACCAATCATATATGATTTCAATGCTTGATTGGACTCGCTTGAGCATTCTACTGTATTTATGGACATAGTATGTTTCTGGTGCTGTTTGTGTGTCTGCATGTGGGTGTGGGTGAGATGAAGAGGGCATCTCAGCATCATCCATGAGACTAAACAACAATTCTTCTGTATTCTTGGATACAGTATCTTCTGGCACTTTTCTGTGTCTTCATGGTGGGTGGGGGTGGAGAAGAGATATTGACATCACCCATGTGACTAATCAACAATTCTACTGTAATCAAGGATACAATGTACAGTATGTTCTGGTTCTGTTTCTACTAGAAGGTGGAGAGGGAATCTCAACATCAAGAATGAGACTAATCAATGATATACACATGATGTGTATGTTATGAAATATTGGACCATACTCATTTTTTGCGGCCCTTAAGAAGCTTTTTCAAAATTCTGGACCAAGTATTTCTGACCAAAGTGCACATACATTACACTCTTATGCACAGACACATCTCATGTCCATCATCCACAGCCTTAAATCATTTACACTTCTTGCACCTGGTTGTCATAATGAAGAACAGGAACAAACAACTGCATATACAAACATATATAAAGTAAAATAATGTAAACCACATTATCAAAGCAACTTAGGAATGTAATGGTTTGTAAATACAGTGCACAAAAATTTCTCTAGTGAAACTGAATGTTACCAATCAAAAGCACATACGACAATAAAGAAATGTACAATAATTGCAAAAATGTGAATAAATTTACTGCAATTCACTAAAATGTTGCATGCACCATATAAAACACTGATATACTATACTACTGAAAATAATACATGGATGATGAAATTTAAGATTAAATGGATTCTATAGGGACATCTTTACAGCACAACAGAGAAAAAGTAAAAACTGATATATTTGGGTATAACATTAACCACCTAACAGGATGGGAAGGGTAACCTGTATGAGTTGCTTCCCTTCGTAATTAATAGTATATATATATATATATATATATATAGAGAGAGAGAGAGAGAGAGAGAGAGAGAGAGATTTTTCATCTTTCATGAAGAGGCTGATTTGGAGGAAGCCGAGAAAGTTTATAATTAGTTAATGTGATCAGGTAATGTATTTGATGGAGAAACTGTGTCCTTCTTCAAGTCTCTCTGACCTTTACCTTTGAACCCCAAAATCAAGAGATGTCATCTTTTAATCATACGAAAACCACCTTCAACATTTTAGTCAAGGTATGTGGTAGAGAACTGAATTTAGCAGTTTTGTGAAAATCATCTTTCTTTCAATACCTGGAAACTGACTGACCTTTGACCTTTTGACCCAACAATAATTATGCGTCTTTTTGGTTTCAAATGCTGGACATTCACAAAGTGATATCCAAATAGGTGACAAAGAACTCAAAATATCATAAGAAATCCAATTTTCTTCTCTAAGAAGCTGAGACCCTTGATCCCAAAATCTTAGATGCAAGTAGTCTATACAGCTTGGTCACAATATGTGGCATACAATTCTGACTATTATATGAAAAGTTTTCCTTCTTTCAACAGAGGCAACCTTGACCTCTAGCCTTTTTAGCCTGGAATAAGTAAATTTCTTCATGCAAACTACTTACAAATATGTCTACCAAAATTCTAAACATGTAGAAAGTTTACAATAACCAAAACAATGCCATTTAATTTAAACTGATTAGAATCTCAAGCCTTTTCTCGCATCTCTCTGCTGACAGCATTATAATAAGCATGCCGTAGCACTGACACTTGTAACTGTGTCATTTGCTGCACATCTTTTATATTTTATTATGACAGGATTCAGTTGGTTGTTGTTGTGGGTTTAACCACATTTTTAAGCACTCAATCAGTTATATATGGGACCAGCATAATTGGTGGAGAAAGAACACAATAAGACTCTAGTAAGAACCACCAACCAATGGGAAGCTACTCGCAAGCTTTTCCACAAAAACATATTGGCCAAGCCTGAGACTTGAACCCATGCGGACTGAGATGAGATGGTGGTGATCAGTATAGATGAATGCTTTAGACCATTCTTCCTCAATTCAGTTTGTAAGACATGTCTTTGTTAAATATATCTGACAATTTAAAGCATAACATCGCTAGGATCATTGTGATATTGTTTCCTACTGCTACATATATGTACATGAAGAAAAATCAATAATGCAAGCAGATCTAATGGATAAACATGCATATGGAATGCTTTTGTGGGATCTACAATGAATAACAAAAATGCAGTTGGTTTCAAACTTCAAATGCTGTTACTACACTGTTCAAAGGTAAATAATGTAAATTAAACAACTTTTTTCAGCTTTATCAGTAAATCAACTTGATATGCATTGTTGTGTAATGTTGCACTATAGCAAATTCTCACCAAATTCTGCTTTCTGCAAGCGATGCCACATTTAATGTGGGGGCCACAGCTGTCTGAGTGGTCTAAATTGCTCGCCTTTACAGATCACTGCCTTTTCAACCCAGTCCACATGGGTCTGAGTCTTAGACTCAGCCAATGTATGTGAGAAGTCTTGCCAGTAACTTCCCATGGGTCGGTGGTTATTAATGAAGGCTTTCCCAGGTTCTTTGTCCACCAGTTATACTGCCCATCATGTACTGAAACACGGCATTAAAACCAAAACAACAACAACAACACATATGATGTGAAAATCATTCATACTTTATAAAAAGAATGAACATAAAATCATACAAAACAATCGTCTTAAGCAGACATAGGAAATATATCATTTAAATGGAAGAGGAAGTTCCTACACTGAAACTATTTACAGGCAGTAAACTAAACTTATCCATTTACAGGTGTAAAGAGTGTAACCTTAACAGTAACATCTCAAATGTACAAAACAGTACACAATCACTGATTACCTGGATACAAAAGTTGTGTTATCTGAGCAGAAATCCACACAGAGGACCCAAGATCCATGGCCTGACAAGGTTCCAGTTAAATTGGCATGTTGGCTGAAATAAAGAAAGCAAAGGTATTTTTTTAATCTACGCAATGCAAAATATAGAAGTAATATTTTATAATAGTCCCAGATGGGAAAGGTTTTCTTATTCTTATTTTTTTTTATTTACTGTCACATTTATAATCAAATACAGCACTTGCTGACATAATCAGCAGGTCATAGCAAATTTAATATGTTACTCCTGAAAGAGCCAAGACTTTATGAATATGTTTCAACAAGTGTCCAAAATTAACAATGCCAGGAATATCTTTATTGAAAACATCTATTTGTAATGTAAAACTAGTGGATCTGCAAATTTTATGTATACAGTGTTTTTGATTTTCCACTTACACATCATATATTTTAATTTGGCTATCATCTGACCCAGTGACCAACAGCTCTGAGTCAGGTGAAAAACACAGGGATCTGATTGGAAGAGCATGACCTGGAAAAGTAAAAATAGTATCCTTGACTTCACCTGTTCTCCATGATAAGTCTTCACACTTATATGATGAAAAATATTTGAAAACATTTTTTCCTTATTAAAAACTGTATCTGACAATCTGATATTGTAACACCTCAATGATTAGAGCATGCTTCCTGATTGTACTGATGCAAAAACTCTACAGCAGTATAACTCATAAAAACAGTTCACATTGCTGACACTTCAAGCAGAGAATAATACAAACTACAATTTTTGTAACAAAAATTAAATTTACCAGAATGGAGAAGACATCTGTGTTTTGTGGAGAAGGAATTCATAATGGTTTACATACAGAGATACAAACACTGGGCATGCTTATTAATGTTTGTTTTGGAATCTAGGCTGCCTATCCACCATAAATGTGTTCATTAAATGGAATGAACCAATAAAATCAATTTGCATGATATTATACACACCCCTACAAAGCCAGAAACAATAAGCGTAAGTGCTCCTGCAATTTGAGCAGATAATTTCAACCATCTCCCATGTATTGCATATATTTGCCTATAAGTCCAACTCCAAACTGCAGAAGCCCAAATTTGCCACCACATAATGCTACAGCAGACCTGGGTCTATGCAGTTTTCAGTTGGACTCAGCCTATAAGCAAATATACAGATGGTGTGTTCATTCTGAAACAGCCAGTATAATAGTTCTACTTACCTTCCAAAGTATGGATCAATTTTCCTGTTGAAATATCAAACACATTAACAATACCATCAATGGCACCACAGGCTATGTATTTACCATCTGGACTCTGAAATTAAAGGGAAGGAAATCTTGCTTCACCTGCATCAATACCCATGGAAAGATGGATAGTTTTTCAATATCAAAATATTTATATCACAGCTGAATAAAAAGACATCTTTTATTTTAAGTTATTTGTAGGAAGGGTTTGAGCCAAAATAAACTGCTTTAAGATATTCAAACAAAAGGTTATTAAAGAGCATTAAAGGCTGCTATATAAATTTTACATATTAACCTTGCAAAAATATAAATAATCAGGTAAATATTTCAGTATATGCTGCACAGAAGGAAGCCACCTGGCAAATACTATTGGCATACTGCTTGACCAACATTCACATTACTAACCTCCATATTATCTGTGATTCCCAATATCCCAGGCTTTCTAAATAATTCAATCTGGAATGTATTACAATAATTTTTTTTATGTACTGGGCTTGCTTTAGGGAGTTGTAATTTGCTTATTTTTTATCCAGGATCATGATCAATTCAGGTTGCAAGGAAAACTGGATAAACCAAATACATGTAATGCATGCTGAGTGGTTTCCTAATTATAAAGTACAATAGCTACCTTCAGAGGATGTTCATCTCAATGTGAGAAGTGTGAGAGAAAGATGATAATCCACATGTTAATGTACCAGAAAATTGACAATCCCCATACGTCAATGTGCCACAAAACTGACAATCCCCATATGTCCATGTAAATGAAACATGATAATTCACAATTTAATGTAAATATTAAAGCTGTCAAAATTTAAGAAAAATTCTGAGTAACCTTCGATCCTAACAAACGGTTGCATGGATACCAGATCAAAGGGAAATAGTATTAAATGTGTACAAACCTGAAATTAAGTCAACATTTGTTTAATTCACAGTATCCTATAAATATCATTACCTAACGTCACCTGGTACAAAATCCAAGAATTCATCCTCAGTTTCTGATAAAGATCTGAAATCCCTCCATCACTGTCTAGTAAACTGTCATGGTCTAGTCATCATCATTTTATCTGACTACCTTTCCTTGGCCTCACTGTTATATGCAGATGCTTATTTTGAGACTGAGCTTGACCTTTGTAAGTAACACTTTGATCATACAATTTGTGAAATCTATTCAAGGTTGCAGCTAAACATGGGTCAGTTGTACAGCAAGATCAAATAACCATCCTCTGTTAGTTGCCACTGTTCCACACTCGCATATCAATGAAAGAGTTGTCTTGCGAGAAAACACCTTATGGGATTAAAATCAATTATTTACTGGAAGAGGCAGAACTCTGCTTGGCACTGAAAATGTACATATATCTGCAGTTCAATCAAAGGGACTGTCAAGCTGTAAACAAAATGAGTGCTGCCTTTACAAGCACTGGCAGAAAACTTGTATATAGTACCCTATGGCTCATTTTATTACTCAGGTTATTATCAACGGGCAGGTACCCAGATATCCATTGGCAACTTTAGTAAATGTAAATAACTTACATATGCAATACTGAGGATGAACTTTCCCCTGGTTTCCAAGGAAGTTTCCTTTGTTCCTGAGTCCACATTAAAAAGATTGATTTTGCCCCCATGACTCCCAGAAGCCAGGAACCGTGAATCTGGGGAAAATGCTATTGTCCAGGCATCCACTGAAAAACAAATTATGCTCTTTGGTAGCTATTTTATATCAAAACTAGAAATGCATTCAAAGTTCATCAATATCCTGGCACCCCTCATCTGTCATATATTAAATCTCTGACCTGATTTCAAACTAACTCCAAAATAACACATGGACAGACAAGAGTCACTATATGCCCCTCTAACATAAAGACCATCAAAAACCAGAAATGGATATAAATTCCTAAATTTTGTAGGAATAATAACCTCTTGGACAATACTGTTTGTAAATGTCCTTAATTATGGAGAAACTAAATGTCTTAGAATACAGAACTAAAATCAACTTCATTTTCAAATTGTTTGATCAAGTGAAAGAAAAAAATACAGCAAAACTGTTTATTTTGCCTTGAAAATTACCTTGAAAAGTGTTGCTGTGCATTAAAACGCCACCCCCAAAATACAAACAAAACCAAATAAAAATAGTTGCATCCATTCAAATTGCAGGCTTCCTTGTGTCCAGGTACAAAGTTACATGACCCATAGTCTACTGGCCTGTTTCTATCTACCTCATCCTGCATCTTTTCACTCAATCACTGGAAAATTTCTGTGTTTAAGTTTCTCTTATTTGGCCCAGCACCTACTGAAGTGGCACATTTCCTTATATTTATGCCCATCTTACCTGGCCCAGAATATATCGACATGGCACATGCCTATGTCTTTTTGCTCCAATTACTTATACCAGCAGCTACTGAATTGAAATATTTGCATTTTTCTTTATCCCACTTACTAGGACTAGCATCTATTGAGTTTCTACAATTCACAGATTGTTTCACTTACCTGTCCCAGCATCTAATGAATTTCTAAATTTCACAGTCAGTTTTACTTATCTGGTCTAGCATCTATTGAGTTGCTACATTTCTCAGTCTGTTTCACTTACCAGGCCCAGAATTTATTGAGTTTCTTTATCTCCAAACCTCTCTTTCACTTATCTAGCCCAGCATCTTTGAGTTGCGACATTTTTCAAAGTCTCTGTTAATACCTGGTCCAGCGTCTATTGAGCTGTTACATCTCCAAGTCTCTACTTCACTTACCTGGTCCAGCATCTATTGACTTGGCACACTTCCCTGTCTCTATGTCCCAGATCTTGACATGTGCATCCAAACTGCTTGAAGCAGCCACTGACAAATGTTAAGGTTAAACATAATTTATACTGCTCCAATCTAGTATAATTACAACTAGTATTTGTGTCAGAGCAAACAATAATTAAAATCCTTCAACACAAGAGTCAGACTTGTATCCCTATTGTAACACAATTTGTGAATGTTTGGAGTATGTCTAAAAATGTTTGTTTGCCTGTAGAAAGATTTTAAAAACATAACAGATGGGCCAGAGGAATCCAGGTTATAACTAGGTAATCAAAAGCAGTTTCATGTTATAACAGTTATCTATTAAATCATACTGTATTTAAGTATAGGTAAAACATTCCTTAATTTACGTTCCAACTTTAATTTTTTCATTTTTCAGTCTAAAATGTCTGTCTGGTATCAGTAAATTTTCTGTACCACTACAAATTATTACAAACATTTAAAATATGGTGTCTGGAAAATTGAAAATTCTGGGTGTTTTGATTAATGACAATTGTTTCAAAGACAAATTTTAAAACAAACTCTTGATGAGCTGACATTGGATAATGCCATTGTAGCTGCTGGGCCATGGCACCACGATGTCTCTTGAGCTTCTTAAGTGTGACAAAATAGCTGCTATACATATGCCCATAAATAAATAAAGGATACAGGTGCCTGCTTTGTTTATGTCAACAGATACAACCCCCAGCTGATGACCTTCCAATACATGACGCAGCTCAAGCTTCTCATCTACCCTGTGTATAGAAAGGAAACCATATCATATTTATCCTCAGGTCAGAACTATTTTCATTTAGGACATACCAGACATTTAGCAAAATCCTATGCTGATATCACCATTCATTAATTAGTAGTGATAACACGATTGTCAAGATAGTGAAGGTTACTATTTTCTGGAAGTAATGACAAATATTTACAATAATGATTTTAACAAAAAGTATTTTATGACTCTAAATTTTGATGAATTCAACTGAAAACCTATGGCAGATCCAACATAATTTACAAGGAGTGTTTGATTTTGAGAAGTGTGAATACATCATTATGGTCCACATGGTTTAGATAGAATCATTCCCATACTGTTATTATCTACATCAATGATTCAGCACAGCATTAGGTCTATTAGTCCAGCAAAAACCAAATTCTCCCAAAGTTGGAATGATATGGGTCATCAAGGAGAAAAAATTAAATAGACAATGCTTTTCTTCATATATGAGAACATTACCCAGGGGTCACGCTACCAGGTGAAGTGGGCGAAAAAGTCGCCTGAGAAACGTAAACTTCGCCTTCTTCTGTTAGGAAAGCGAAAACGACTTCGCCTTCTGATTTTTCGGACGTAAAATGACTAGATTACGACTTTGAGATGCCCCCTCACTGTAGCCAGTAAGTTCTGGCACTATTGTAACCCAAGGCCAAATGTATTTACGTGGTGCTGATACCAATCAGCTTACGGCGACAAAGAAATTCTTGCACATTCATATGCAAGTTTTAATAGCTAACTGACCATTAACCCTTTCCGGAGCAAGGTATCACTGCTTGATTTCATGAAGTTGGGCACACTGTGCTATGATGAAAATATACCAAATTCTGTTTCGAAATTTAAACATCAATATGCAAATAGTAATTTGCTTTTAAAAAATATGATCGGTGAAGAGCGTTTTCTAATTTATTTTTTTTTTTTAATAAATGGAGATTTTAACGGCCGTATTTGCGTATTTTCTGTATAAAATCAGTTTGAAACCGTAAATGAACTTGTAACGGCGGACATCGCTGCGTATATGATATACCACTTCATTAAACTGTCTGTATTCGTAAATAATTGGCCAAATAGGTTCAGGAAAATATATAATATAATGAAAACAAAGTTTAAATATTCTGTGATAGGAGATTTAGCCTATATTTAATAATGTAGGTCAGAAGCATGTGACAATCTCTGTTCTGGAATTCAAAACAATGCTGCAAGGTCAAGATTGTTTTCTTACTTACCGTAATTAATTTTCATGAAAATACGAAAAATATATATAGTACTGAAGCAAATACTATTTAACCAATGCATATCGTTATTACCAGTAGGTAGGCAAATAATACAACCATAAATATGCAGTCCTATTAATGAATTTTTGTAACGAAGCAAGAAAGTGAGTAGTTATATTAGGAAAAGCCCTCTTTCTAAAAATAGATGTACTCACACTGTGCAATACGAATTCTTGGATTTTCGGTTGGGGGAAAAAAGGGTCCAGTTTAGTTATATATCGACTTTAGTGCTTCAGTGTGTTGTCTATGAATAGTTACAGTAATGTTTTATCGGGAACAATGAAATCAGGACGAAGAGTATGGTTTGAAGTCACTTATGCATTTATTCCTATGTACGTGTATTAGGGGTTGTTTCAAAGAATGCTAGAAATCTTTTTGACTGCAATTTTACACAAAACTTATAGAAAATAAAATAATTAAGTGGTAGTTTATTAAGCATTTTTACCAACTTGCAGTTACAAGACTCTAATCTTGTTACTATTATCAGTTAAAATTAATTACAATGTATAGCTTCTGATGTGCTTTTTAAGTCATATGGCCAAAATACACTGCATTTACTTCAATTCAAACACACATATACAAGTATGAATAGAATGGGTATAAATATAAAAAACATCATTAAAATAAGATAATGCAGCTATCTATATATCTATCTATCGTGTTTCTTGCTTTGGTCTCACTTCTCCCTGTTTAGCTCCCACTTCTCCCTGTTCTGACCAAAAGGAGAAGTCACTTCTCCCTAAAATTTAAGTCTAGCTTGACCCCTGATTACCTATATTAATGTTTTACTTTATAAAAAAATTCATCAGTATGTAGTAACTGACAGTTTGTCTACTTCCAAGTAATAATGATTATGAATATCTATAATATTACTGCTATATACTGACCACTTCCAGACTTTAACGGTATCATCTACACTCCCTGTTATTATGTTTTCTGTGTTGTCTCTATTGCTCCTGCCCCAAGCACAACTCCATATACTGTCATCATGTGCTG
Source organism: Megalonaias nervosa (assembly GCA_016617855.1). NCBI lineage: Eukaryota > Metazoa > Mollusca > Bivalvia > Unionida > Unionidae > Megalonaias > Megalonaias nervosa. The sequence goes on along the minus strand of JAECUM010093035.1, from coordinate 57,815 downwards.
AAATAAAAAAAAAACGGATACAAAAGTAATTTCTCCTTCTTGACTTGCATCTTTATAATTTAAATACTGTATACACTCTCTGATAAGTTCAACGTAACTGCAAACAACAATGACCCTGATCTACTGTCATATCATGTGTCAGCAGATTAGGGTCTATGCTGTTTAGTGATTACTCCTAACAAGCTACACAGACCCAGATCTGCCAGTACATTATGTGACAGCAGATCTGGGTCTGTGCTGTTTGCAGTAGGCCCCAAGTTACAAGCGAGTACATACAGCATATTTAAGAATTTCTATAAGCTCTCAAGGTTTCTGTTTGGCATATACTTTTTTAATTCCAGTCAATTCCCACTTTTGACACAGGCAAGTACAAAATCATCACACATCCAAGGCTGATAGATTTCTCCTATTTTTCCAATTTTCCACAATATAAATTACTGCACTACACTAACATCTATGCCGCTGACAGCAATTAATGTAAGACATGATGCCTCATACAATCAACCTAGAAATACATACAATATAACATCTGCACACTGCTTAATAAGCACACATTCCTTTTTCTGGTCAAAAGTGAAAACAAGGAGGCAAGGCCTGCAAATCAAGCCCATGATTAAAGCACTACCTGAAAGCCTTTACCCAAGACCTAATTTTCTTGGAACTTTACCACTATACATGACTCTCATCTCATTACCACTTAACTTAATGTCAAATGTGTCTCAATCACAGTATGCATCACAAGAGGGAACTGACTGATAAAACCATATTTTTCTTGGAACTTACCATGACTATACATGTCTAAAGTTTTATTACCACATAACATAATGGCAAACATGTCTCAATGCCAGCATGTGTGGATAATGGCTACTAAGACCTGCCTAGAACATCATGATGATTTTCCTGGAACTTGCCATTGTACATGTACCTTGCCTCATTGGTTAACTATCTCAAAATATCTCAGAAAGAAATATTACATAATGCTTCATTTGGTGTGACCAAATTAAGAAAGACTGTGCATCTCCAGAGCAGAGAGCTCATAAGAAAGACAAAGGAAAGTAACTCTTCTTGCGTGTACACACAAGTGATGGGGACAATGTACATTGTAATAAACTAAAACTTATAAAATTTACCAAAATATTAATTTCAGTGTATGAATAATTATGCTCAATATGGCACCATATATACTTGCTTTTAAGTTGAACTGCCAACTGCACAGACCCAGATCTGCTGTGGGATAATGCACTGTCAGATCTGGGTCTATGCATTCTGTTAGGAATAATGCATAAAACAAACAATACAGACTTTGATCTGCCATCAGATTATGTGATGACAGATCAGGGTCTATGTTGTTTTGCAGTTGGACTTGACATACAGGTAAAACCTGTTATAAAGCGATGCTCAGTGTCCAAAGAATAACACTGTGATAAAAGCGGGATATCAGTAACAAATTTTTCGAAAAACTTCCCTATAGAAAATGTGCATTGAAATTTCAATGTCATCAGTTTTAACTAACCTGTTGATCATATATTGTTTGTTTTGTTTGCCGGGTTTCATCAGACATCAAATATACTTCAATTTTGAATTGTATACATGCCAATATGGCAGAAATGGTGCACGGTGAAGTTACAGCAACATTAAACGCAGTGCAGGATTAAAAACCTGCTAGGGATACAAATAATCAGCTTTTCTGAAAGCATGTATTTAGGATGTTAAAAAGTGAGGTCACCTTAAATTAACACAATTGAGCCATGCTGCCATCACGTTATAAGTGGAATCGCATTATAACGAATCACATTATAATGGGTTTTACCTGTATAAGCAAATATAAATACTAAATAAACTTTAAACAGTGTTCGATGTGGCCCTAATTTAGGTTAAGACCTTGTACACAAAATATTGAGTAGTTATATCTTTTTAAAAAAAAAATAAGAAAAAAAATTAAAGACTTAAGATAACCTATATAAAATGATATAAGTAAAACTATTGCTATGCACAGTACCTTGTTCCTGCTTGAATATTATGGAATACTGCAAAATAAAAGACAAAGCATGTTTCAGATAGTTGCATACAGTAGGATATATAATAGTTCATAGAAATATATGTTGATAATCACAACACCATAAAGCTATTGTTTTGATATTCTTTATATTTAAATGCAAGAAGTTATAATTTATACCTGCCAAAATACCCTCAAAATTTGTGTGTCATGATGTTACTCAAGAACATTAGACAGCAATAAACTTGAACTGTTATCACACCTGTGATACTTTCAAAGTACTAAATGAAATACTGTGAGGCTGGAATATAGGATCTTCTTCAAAATGCGTAGGGTTTTTTTTTATTTTTTACTAAACTCTTGTGTGGCTACCAAAGTACCAGAGTTTGAAATTTGACAAACTATTCTGTGATCATGACCTTCTTCAAAACATTTAGCCTTGTTCCATCAGACTCTTATGTGGCTTCAGAAAATCTTTAATGTTCAGTCTTGTTTAATCAGACTCTAGTGCTGCTACATAAGAGATTTAATGTTTAGTCTTGTTCAACCTGATCCTAGTGTGGCTTTCTGAGAGCTTAGATGTTTAGTCTTGTTCAAAAAGACCCTTGTATGGCTCCATGAGAGCTTTAATGCTTAGTCTTATTCAAACAGACCCCTGTGTGGCTTCGTGAGATCTCTACCATGCCTGGGTCATAAAGTTTGGTCTAGGCCATTGATTCAGACCTAAATGTTAATGTATGGAAACTGTTGTTTTTCTTTCAGTCATGCTGACCATGATCTATTACATTTTTACCCCCCAAAACATTAGACTTTTTCATTCCGGCATGCAAGGAATCTACCATGCTTTTTGAAGGTTTGTAATATACAACTAACGTCATTACATGGAAACCATTTTTATTCTTATACTCAGTGTCCTTGACCATCTACCTTTGACCCCAAATTTGATAGCCTTTTCTTCATCAAGGAGAACATACCAGTAAACTTGGCTATGATATGACCTGTAGAACTTAAGTTATCATGTTAAATAGGAAAGGTTAATATACAGACAGACAGGGTCATATGCTTCCCAAAAGGCTGGTGAAGAAAAATGGCTTCATCCGTTTAACTGTCTCAATGACATATTTGTAACAACTATACAGCTCTAACTGATGTCCAAGTGACGAAGTCAGGTCCACAGATTTGCTTCCTATGGGTTGTTTTCTATCCCGTAACAAAGCTTGATATCTGCCATCCTACAGAAAGTCAGATCCATAGATTTGCTTTCTATGGGTTTTATGTCCCATAACAGAGCTTGATATCTGCCATCCTACACAAGAAAGTAAACATCCTATCCAATGTAAGTCATCATAACCTACTTTTTGACAAGTGATGTCTCTTTGGTACAGTCCATTTCCCATAACCTTTGCATGTACATCCACAAAATGTGTCATTCATATGCATCAATACAACTATACAACATAAATCCCAGCAGGTAGAGTAGGCCACTCTCAATTATGCTTCACACTTGAGTAGAGTTTTACTTTTCTACATCCAAGTCAATGTCTTCCTGTTTAATTAAATTTTATTTGGAAATGCATTCCTCACTATCATAATACTACATCAAGAAAGCTAAAATATGTAACTATAGATGCATTTTTTTTAAATCAGGTTTACTCCACTCCATATGCAAGACAAATATATTAATGTCATCGAGACATTTGATTAGATGTGGCCTTTTCGCATGCAACATTCATATATTAATTATGTACTTACATAGTTATGGCCCAAATATAATAGTATACTTCAACTTGTCATAAAAATTATGCCAAAAATGCATGTTGTACAAAATGACATTGACCTCAATTCTCAAAATAAAAAATGCAGAAAACAGATTTCATCTAGTACACCAATAAATATACATTTCCAATGTCTAATTGCTTTTAATATTCCATTCATGTGAGACTGAATGTTTAAACAAATCTACCCAGCCTAAAGCTAGTGATTTAGCATTTGCAAATAAATGTGATTAAAATTAGCTAAATATTGTAATTACATATCATATTTTTATCTACAAAGAAAATTAATAAAGAATTGACCACAAATTAGACAACAAACCAAAATCTGCTGACAATAAGTTCATTTTCTAATTCTGTCAATATACCAGTATTTATTCTGTCATTGCAAACCTTCAAGATCAAATACAAATGAAATCATGTCGTACCATTAATTGTGAAAAAATACTATATGTTCAAGCTGATAAATTCCTGTTATCAACATCAACTGCAGTAGGAGAAAGGTTAATTAATTGATGCAGAGTGCCTCACTGATTTAACAGAAAGGACCTTGGAAAGTGCTTGAAATCTTTGCAATAGTAATACAGAGTGTTGTAAATGTGCAATTAAAAGAAACAAATTTTTATAATATGCATCTAAATAATCCATTAAACTTTCATGATTTTGAATTTAAAAATCAAGCAAATTGAATAATGTATTCTCTTGACAGAAAATGCAATGTTATATCAAACAACGTACTGTGAATACCGATATCTTCTAGGCCTGAAATGAAATTAAACTGTAACATATACAAACATAACTAATGTCATATTGGTATTCATAGTTCCTTTTACTAAGTACACTTATTGCTCTAAATATATACCAGCTGCTCTAAATATACCTTTTGATATTTTTTCTCCGCAAATTTATGCTAGAATATAAAACATTATTTGAGAAAACACAGATTTGTTGTCATGATTTTCTTTTAAAAACATTATTAGTATTGGTTCAAGAACTACCATCAGTCTGATAAAATACAAGACAGATAACTACAACCAGGTCTAATCAATTACCTAAATTTTGAGCTGACTCAGTGACATAACAAATTTGCCAAAAAGGTCAGTTATCTATACTTTGTTACTAATTTTGTACATCCATACATTCTGTAACATTATTAGTAACAAAAAATATACCTGGTAAAATAGAACAGACACAGTCAAAGCAAGGAGGGATTGAAATCCATCCAAGCCAAAATATGTTAAAGTAGATGACTTTGATACAGATGTTCATGTAAACAAATGTACTGGTATTTACACACTTAAAACAAGACAATGGATATTAACTTTGTTTTCGATGATGTTAAATTTAAATCACGGTTTCACCCAACCTTTACCTAATCAGCATTTTATTGTTATATATATATATATATATATATATATATATATATATATATACACATAAAGGTCTTGCCAGGATTTTAAAACTTGGGAGTTCAGGACTCCTATTTTGGGAAAAACACAAGTCCCACCAGCAAAAGTTGCAGTCCCCTACCCAAAAGTATATTGGGTATACCTTTAGTGGCTAAATTTCCAGATGAGTAGAACCAGTGGTTGCCATTGAATTTATTTTTCTAACTTCTTTACACCACTGACATTTTGCTCTTCTTTGTCCATTAGAGTGAGAGTGAATTTAGACCAACAAGTAGGTCTGACAGAAAAAAAAAGCGGAGACCTACTTGTTGGTCTACAGTGAATTATGTCAGGCCAAGGAAAGGTCTTATTCCAAGCACTAAGCTAGGCATCACACATACTGTTCCATGTGAAATATCAGTTCTAGTAACTTCTAGCACTCTGCTGAATATCATTCCAATCTTTGTCAATTCGCCATTTAACCTCAAGATACTTATCCAAATTTGCACACAGCATTTTGTCTAACTCTCAAAATATCTTGATTTCGAGGTCACATGATTTACTTATTCGGCTACATTTGGAAACGAATACAATAATGAAAGCTAAAGTTGTTCATTTGATGTACTCTTATACAAAAGTACATCACTGGGTCTTTCTGCCTCTGAATTCGGTCACTGTAAATATCAGCACATTTTCTCACCACTCTGCAGCTAGTCAAGGCTTTGAACTTACCGCCTAGCTATTGTGTAATGTTCTTCAGATGTACTCTTACAATGACAACATGTGCTTCTGGGGGTCTTTCAGCCACCGAATTTTCTCACTGTAAATATCAGCACAGCTAAAATGATCAGTTGATCAACACATTTTCATACTCAGCAGATGGTTGAAGCAGGACTGGCAAGCCCTTGAATTTGCCGTCAAGCAAATGCGTGCATACAGAGGACTCCTGTATAAGTGATTTTCCACATCCGAGATAAAAATTTTGTGTCCAAATATGCATGATTAATCATTTCCGAGACCTCTGATATATATATATATATATATATATATATATATATATATATATATATATATATATATATATATATATATCTATATACACATACATATATATACACACATGTATATATAAAAGTCATCTTTGTTACCACTAAGGAAGATCAATTAGCTTTTATCCCTAGTTTTAACATACACATCTGACAATAACATTCAGTCATATAATGATAATGTCATCCACTTGATGGACTTTTTTTTTAAAATTCTGGACTCGTGAAAAATGTGTACATTAAAGATCAAAGAATATTAAGCGCATTGCAGGTATAGTAGATGTTCTGATGTACAAAACAAAAAGATTTAAATGTGATTAAGAACAGTCACCCAACCTGAACAGCAGTCTGGAGAAGGATGTACCAGTAATCAAACATTTGTGAGAAATGTTTATTGAACACAGAACCAGAACGACACTGGACAATGCAACCAAACACTGCATTGAAGCTAAGGTTTGTGTGCATTTTTTAAAACAAATGTGTGAAGCATTTCTGTGAACAATAACTTTCATGTGCTATACACAACTTTTATTCAGCTGGACTTTAATTTCAACAATATATTCAAATGCTGATCATATAAACACATTTCCTGACTTTTTGATTAACCTGTCAAAACTGAGTATCCTCTTCCTTTGCAATATATTCTATTCACATTTATAAAATACCCAAACTTTAAATCAGATTAGCATCGTAATCATTATCAGAAAATAAACACATAAATGTCTGCGAAACCGACATAAATTTGGCAATCTCACTCCATCTTAATTAACAATCAATCTGATTAGTTAGAGGTTTTCTGGGTTATCTTAAAATCTCAAGTTTAACAAAAATTCAGGACAAGAAAACTAGCTGAGATAAATCAGTATTTTTGGTGTGCTACATTATTTTCACAAAGGCTTTGCTTACTGCAAAATTAAAGGCCACAATGTGCCCCCAAACTCTCCAATCAGATACACCAAAGGCACCAAAAATTGTTTCTACTTGCTGACATAAATTTGGCAATCTCACTCCATTTTAATTAACAATCAATCTGATTAGTTAGAGGTTTTCTGGGTTATCTTAAAATTTCAAGTTTAAAAAAAAATCAAGACCAGAAAACTAGTCCAGATTAATCAGTATTTTTGGTGTACTACATTATTTTCACAAAGGTTTTGCTTACTGCAAAATTAAAGGCCACAATGTGTCCCCATGTTTTCACATAATTTTACTATAAATAATACTTCAAAAAGAAAATTAACGTAGTGTACCAAAGGCACCAAAATTGTTTCTACTTGCTGAGCTGGTTTTCATGTCTCAGCTGCTCCAATTATTACAACATTTGAACCATGAAGTTATTTTCATCTGATAAGTTACAAATCTCAGGGGAATATTACATGTAGTAGCTAGGTGAGGTACAAGAAGCATTAAGGAGCAGCATCTGGGGCATCATTAATAAACAAACACACTTAAGCCCAGTTTCAGTTTGACAATATCTTAGGTGTGGACATATGAACGAGATTCTTCATTTTGCAGTTCCCCAAAATGTGGTACCAAATATAATGCTGCATATACATGTGGTGGAAAAATATACCTTCCTGCAGTCTTTGACAAGTTGAAACCTTTGCTAAGCAAGTAACATTCTCTATGTCATACATGCCCAAAGTTTTATAATGAAAAAGAAAAAGATTTCTCCAACCCTGCTTGGTTTCTCAACTTTTCTTACATTTATCTACATGTACATGATATTGGGAAGAAATGGTTAAAAAGAGTAGTCGTTATTTCAGGTAAACAGTAACATATTATCTCATTGGAAAAATAAACATCACCTGATTTTGTGAGCTCTGACAATCTGCATGTACATTACCTGTATAATGCACATGTAGAGCTTTTCAAACCTTTCAATTGCTTAATCCATCAGTGTCCATGGAAGTGGTCACACATGACATGCATGGTTTGACTTCTTTTGCTCATTAATTAATGTTTGTACTGAATGATTTTACACAATATGACACAGTATTAATGGATCAAAGCCAGCCAATGCAGTCAAAACAACATAGCAAAGGAGCTTTGACTTTAATAACAGTGACACAATTAATGGGGACTCCCTTCCTGATCATCATATTGACATAATTAGGCTCATGTAACACAAGCTGTGTAGACACAATAAGGCACTCTGGATTAATTTTAAGCACATCAGTGTTACTTTCAGTCACAGATATTTGAATTCAGTGCTGTTTAATTACCAAACCCCCACTCAAAAAAACCCCAACCCCATATCATAGAACGAAATGGAATAAACTTAATCAGAAAGTAAACAAGACTGGGACCTTTTCCACAGAGGCATTGTTTTACATATACACCACCACCATGTTTTCCAAATGACAGAGTGATAAGTATAATTTTTGTTCTAGAATTTTTAACAATGTGTACACATTTCCATCAACATAGGCTTCATATATTCATGTTATGTTTAAAACATTACTTCTTCATAGCACTCAATCTTCACAGAATGGGCGGAGGAACAGCAAGCAAGTGGCAAAGAATTACCACTTTACTTGTTGAACCATGTGATTTCAAATTTTCATATAACTTGCAGATTGGCTTCTTAGCTCCTGACAACAGAGTTTTAGAGTCATACGTGCAAATGTGCAGACACACAAGATTTAATAAGTGCTGAACAACGTTCAGATCTAGTAATAGTTAGAGATTTCAACAAAGCAGTGTTAATGGCACAATTATGAGAGATTACTTCTATGACAGAATACTACACAAAAACCACTTCAACACATTTACCTTCTCATCACTAGTCCTAAACTGAAAGCATCAAAACAAATTAATATGACATAATGAACAACAGCTTTAAAAATGACAAGAAAAGTAAAAAACAAGAGCTAGTAGCAGTGGGTGCGCTGCTAAGATCCCTGCTCTATATGAATTATAAGCTGTGACCTTAAACTGAAGAACTGGAAAACAAACTGTTTGATGTAAAACAATCAGGGGCCAAAACTGTTCTAAAAATAATGATGTGGATTGCTGGAAATCCAACTAGGTCAATGTCTCATAAACATAAAGATGTACAATAACTTTGTTTAAAACACGATATTCCTTATCCTTAGTAAAGATATGCTGTTATGCTGTGGCAAGTAAAGTTAGGAAAAATGGTTAATAAGGGGCCATAAATCTTTCAAAGTAGAATTTGAAGTGTTTGAAATTAAACTTACTGAAGATCTCATCATTATAAAGCTAAATGCAAAATCTGGATGAAATGCAGAAATGGAAAGGCAGTGCTACAGAAGCCAAATTGATGAGACAATAACACCTGTGAAAATGAGGTCATGAAATGCTGGAAATCAAGTTCACTCAAGATCTGTAATCGGAAGACACATGCCAAATAATGTTGAAACCCAACAAAATTCAGAGTAGTTATCTTGCAGAAACCAAAATGATGAGACCATAACTCCTGCAAAAATGATGTCGTGAAAAGCTGAAAATTAATCTTGCTCAAGATCTAAATAATCTGAAATACATGCCAAATATGGTTGAAACCCAACAAAATCTGGTTTAGTTATGTTGCAGAAACTAAAGTCAGGAGGGCAAACAATTAGAGGGACAACTCTTCTAAATGAAAGAAACCTGACATAAGAAACATGAAAGTCTCTGAGACAAGTTTTATACTAAATTGCATCAAAACATGTTGAATGGTTTCTTTAAGATGGCTATGCTAGTTAAAACCTACATCCCATATGAAGTTAATTGTCAAGGACCATAACTCTGTCTAAAATGAAGCCAATGAGAAAAAACCCATATAGTGCCAATCTACAGCTATTTACAGAACACGCCAAATAGCATCATACTATACTGAATGGTTCATGAGCTGTGTTGGAGCTTTATAAACCATGTGAATCTGACATTTTATCAACAAAGTACAATGAAATCTCTTGACAACACGAAATCACCTTATTGGTACTATAAAGTAACACAAGGAGTGCAAGCATGACCCCAGCCTCTGCTCGATTCGACTTTTGTCACACGTCTGTTATCGCTTCAGAATTGCCAAAAGACTGAAAAGCTACACATATCCATTCAAAATACAGTAACGTACTAATGCACAACTCCCAGACGACCATCACATCAATCTAATCTGCCAAATTAACCTTTATTTTCACCATTACGGTCACAAAGTCTTTGTACAGGATACCATCAGGCAGAAGTAGCCTATTTCACCAGATTCTACCCTGCAGTAAATAAGTTTTAGCATCTAATACTTGTACCAATCATGGAGCAGAGTCTATGTTATCTTTAAATACTACTGAATCTAGTATCCGTCTCAGCTTTTATATTGGAAGTGTGATGATATCATCCACCTTCATTTCTAGTATCCTAACTTTAGCTAGAAATTTCTGTTCAGGAAATTTATATAAAATTATCATACGATACAATCTGAAATTAAAGTCAAGTTAAACATTTGATTTTGTGAAATTCCTTTCAAAGTGTTATTCATCCTGTGGCAGAATTGGCTACTTCTGCCTGATGGAGTCCTGTAGAAAGACTTTGTGACCATAATAGTGAAAATAAAGGTTAATTTGCGAGATTAGATTCATGCAATGGCCGTCTGAGAGTTATGCAGTGGTAAGTCACTGTATTTTGAATGGATATGTGTAGTTTTCAGTTTTTTGGCAATTTTGAAGCGATAACAGACGCATGACAAAAGTCAAATCAAGCGGAGGCTGGGGTCACGCTTGAACTCCTTGTGTTAATTTATAGTACTGATAAGGTAATTTCTTGTTGTTACAGATTTCATCATACTTTAATGATAAAACGTCAGACTGTGTATAAACGAAAGAAAAGATGTTTCCTATCTTTCTATTTCCTTTAGGAGCATTAAGATCAAAATGTAGTGCCCTAACTGGAAATAAAAGCCTATGTTGATCATCTCCAGCAGACATTCGGCTGAGCCTAGGGATCTCTACAGTTAGTCAAGCTACCAATTTAACTGATATATTGCTAAAAATCCTAGTTCATAAAGGTGAAAATAGACTTGTAATTCCCATTAAACTGGAGACAGTCAATGTTGCCATGCATAAATCTTGCTGTGTTGCAGATGCCAAAGCGAATAAAAATAGTCTTGCGTGTAAGATGCTGAACGGAAGCCTCACTCAGTGGTTCATACGGAAATTTTGGTTAAACACCATAAAAAGATAGCAGGAGACACGTTTCTGTAGCTCAGTCTCAGAATCCCTAATAAGTTCAGCATTGTGCAAATCCGAACTGATTGCCTTGCCCTGAGAGTTATTAAGTGTATTAACTATACTATTCATGTAACATGATTTTATGCAAAGACAATATCCAGAATATGTACAGATAATCTACCGGTTCATCATCCTTACCAATGAGACAGTCGCCATGCTTACTGTTGTGATACAGGTGCTGCCCTCTACTATAATAATGGACTGGTTTTCAACATTAAGTATATGTCCCTCCAAAATGGGATTTTAATTTACACATATTATAATTACTGCAAGGACGCGATCAGGCATATAATTTGTTTTTCATTAAATTATTAAAATGTTCTCATTTTTCTACGTAATTGTACTAATTATAGTATCTGGCTCATGCGTTAAAGTATTTTGCAAATTTTATCCTCAAACTCTCGTCTTCGCGTGAGAAAAGTAAACAGCGTCCATAGCGAAGTTGATTTTATCCCAACTTTCTTGTAAAAAATTTCACCATATTTTGCCAGTTTCATATTTGTAAATTAATTTTAAGCCGGTATCTTTAAATACTTCAGAGAGGTAGAATTTAAAATGTTTCATTCCTTGTTTTGCGTGGGTGAGATATATGAGTCGGAATAACAGCAGGTGCGTCCTTTAAGGCTGATTTGTAACTAATGGGTTATTTTCTGCCTGCCAATACTGTGTCTGCAGGGTTCTCAGTAGATATAAAAATTGAAGAGTTAATTGACCCTTGATGCCAAAATCTCAAGATTCAACATGAAGATCTAAAGAATCAAAACGGAAATCTCAGGAGCCATTTGTTTTGAGTCTTGATCGTTTAGCTGAGATTGTTCGTTTTGAAGCAAATGATGTTTGAGATTTCTTACAACGTTAGGAGATTTGCTTCTCCTTTTCCTAATAATCATTAGTAACTTTCTGTTTCTTTGGAGTCTGAGGGTCAGTATGATCATCAATGAAATGTTGTTTCTGAGACTGAGACAGAAAAGAGAATATACTTGAGCCATTGTCATTTAACAGGTCACAAATACATCTTATATAACAAAAATATTCCTTCGTATTATTCAAATCTTGAGTAATTCTAAAGCATGAAATAAATTACTGAGCATAATGTCCAGTAAATTCTTGGTGATACCATAATGCTATTACATACCTGTTTAATTTAACAATGCTGATCTGGCACTCGATACAGATGTTCAGTCAGTAATTCCATACCACACCTTCTTTATCACAAACCGAAAAAAATTTTATTGCACACCCAGATTGGATCTACTTTTACAACATGAAATATTTAATTATTGTCCAGTTACAAAATATCTGGGGCCCCGAGTGGCCGAGTGGTCTAAAGCGCTGTCCGTTACGGATCACTGCCATCTCACCTCTGTCTGCGTTGGTTCGAGTCTAAGATTCGGCGAATGTAGATATGTGAGAAAGCTTGCCAGTAGCTTCTCGTGGGTCGGTGGTTCTTTCCGCTGATTTCCCGGTTTCTTCCTCCACCATTAATACTGGCCGCCATGTATAGCCTATCGTGTGCTGAAAAATGGCGTTAAGCCCCACAACAACAACAACAACAACAAAATATCTGGAATAATTTATCACTCTACAATTTAGATTATTCAAAAATGCCAACACATATTTGTAACTTTAAGAAATGCAATCACATTTGCTAAAAATGGCTACTTTTGCTGCTTGGGATAATGAGAGAGTACTGTAAGTAGTGATGGGTAGTTTATATGCATTTCACAGAATCTAGGCCAAGAAGTTAGGGTTCAGGCGGACAACAATGTCTTGGACAGAGTGTCGACAGTGAGTTCTCAGATGAAGTTGGTGTGCAAAGTGACATCAAACGAGAGAGAGACAGACTACTTTGCCACTGTAATCTTGTGTTGAAATTTTTAAAGATCCAGACAAAATAAGAAAGACTCAGGTAGTTGTGCGTCATTTCAATATTCAAGGCACAGTTATAAATGACCCAAGTGTGGAAAACATTTACCCCATGTTTAATTCATAAGAGACATTCCACAGTGTAAATCATTAAAATAACAAACAATGCTAAAATCCATTTCAGCATTAGAGTTTCAAACATATCATCTGCAGAATTATATTTTTAAGGAGCATGTTTAAGTGGAGGTACTTACAATTTGTCTATTAAAATTACTGAGGAATCAAATTTGTTTAGTAAATCTGAGGATAAAACTGACAAACATTTGCAGTGTAGAGGTAGACATATCACAGAGAGCTGCAGCTCTCTGTCTTTGACTGTGATGCAGATTTAGAAGAATTGCATCTTGGAACGATGTGTTGAGACTTTTTCATTACTGTGTCACATGGAGCAAACTGTATATTTACATTTTAAATTCTTGAGACTGTTTTAAGTAGAAAATAAAGAGAAGAAAACAGAACAATGTTGCAATATTGTTTAGAATTTTCCTTTTAATTTTATCCAAAATTGAATATTAAAAATCTAATCTGAATATTAGAAAAGAGTCAGAATCTTCATTTTCTTAAAAATATATGCCTAATGTATCACTTTAAGTTCAGTACATCAACAATTTCTTGTATTAAATGAAAACATACAAATAGTTTGAATGTACTATAAATTCATGAGCTTTCTGTATAAACTTTAATGTATTTCATTACTGTTATGCCTGTAAAATTTGCCCTGAAATTTGCTTGGATGTAGAGTGTCTATTTAATAAATAGATTGTAAGAAAAGTTTCCTTTACTGGTCCAAAACCTATGTTTCATTTGAGAAGTAAGGAAAGAATTGACTTGCCTGTGACTGCAGATTAAATCCATTCATATGTCCCATACAGCATTTTTAAAATTTCAATTCTGATTGCCATATCTGTAATGCAGACAGACTAAAGACATAACTCCATGGTAGTTATTTAGGCCTAGCCCCAGAGACATACATAGGGATGGGTTGTACAATAAAACAACAAATGCCTATTTCCATTTTTTTGAAGTATACATTTAAAAAGTTTAAAAGAATGTGTGAATAAAAAGAGGATATGTAATAAATAAAAAACCACATGCATTTTGTTCTGAGTCAAGGGAAAGAACTTGTTTGATACAGCATAGGAATATAGGCTTGGCCTGATGGCCTTGACATTCCTATGCTGAATCAAACTCATTTTTTCTGCCCATTAAGAACAAAACACATGTCGTTTTATCTATAAAACACCCAGATTTTTAAATGTTTCACTGACTGAAGCAAATTATTCACAATTAAACACAATTAAAGTTTGTCCACTTTGACAACAGGCTTCGAGATCCACCATATTTTCCTCAGTTTCTTCTGATTGATGTTAATTTAACTGGCATTCAAACAAATGCTGAGATTTGATGAAAAGTTAATCTAGTCAAGTCATAATTGATTCTCTCTTCCTCTGACTATCATAAATGTCCAAGGTAAATCTCAAAACAATTTAACCTAAGCTTGACATAGTGATCTGTTAATTCTGCCCAGTTCATAGTGATAAGATGTAAACAGCAATCTAGCATGTTTTGATCACTGGCATTTACAGTCAGTTCGTTATACAGAACACACTCGGTAAGAAATTATACCAGAGGGTAATAACACTGATAAAATTGATGTTGCAGTCCAACTCTACTTGCATCAATCAAATGCACAGATTGGAATTATCATTTTTTAAGAAATAAGTCAGATTTAAATTCCAAGTCTCAAAACCTGAGGGTACACATGCAGTGAGAACTCTGGTCTGCACAGAAAATTACATGTCAGTCTGCAGAAATATGCAGTCAGAATTGCGACATTTGTAGATTGTTTGCTTCAAGCGGACATGTTTTGATACTGTCCATTGAGCTGCACTATTGACAACATGATATTGGTTTATGTTTAACAGTGCTTTCAACAATGTTAACTATATCATGCTGAGGAAATGGGAGCAAAGTGCAATCCCACAGAAGCACCAAGGCAGCTGACCCATGCTGTCCCAGGCAGGCTTTGAACCCGTGACCCACGGATTACAATTGAAACACTCTTAGACATATTAGTCTGGAATAGAATTTAATTGGTCTTGCATCATTCTTCATGAATGATCTAAATTTTATTTATGTTTAACTTAAAGGTGAGATTTGGCATGTTCTGATTAATTTATTATTTTAATTTGCCTTGTCTGTGCTCATAATGCTGTCTCAGGCCAAAAATATGGGTAGCGATTTAATTTTCATTCACTTTGCTTTATCTCCAGGCCTTGATTTAATTCACCATTGCATAATGACGAAAACTGAAACTGGCTGTGTGACCTAGGCTACTAATAGGTCATCAGCTGGTGCCCTATGCTTACCCATTTTTATGCTCTCCAAGCATGCCACCTTTAAGTATCAGCTCATTGATTGATTAGCAGCTGCAAAGCAGTGCTTTCAAAGTGAAGCACTTCATGAATATCCTTGTTGAAATCCACATAGCAGACATTAACTTTTGAGGAAGAACTAGAGTATTTGTGTATAACTTCGTCAAATTAATAAATAAAAAACAAAGAACCAATATGTGAATGCTGTATGATTAATATTGACTATTGTATGTAATGGGCAATATATCCAGGTTTAATAAACTATTGAACTATTTTTAATATCCCCTTCTTTCAGATTTACAAACAAAGCATAGAGCTGCAAAATGTCAGAAGAAGAATCGGACACTGAGACACAAGGTGTGATGGAGCCAATGGTGGTGGATGTTAAACGAATCAGAGGGCACAGAAGTTCACCCCACTCACCACATCAAGAACGGCATGCTGAGAATCATGAAGACTCAGATGAGGAAATGTAATGGCATTTTAATGGATATATTATGTTGCAAATAATACTAATTTTGTATATTATTATTGTTATTATTTTTATCCTTTTTTTTTTTTTTTTAACTTAAATAACTTATAGAAAATAGCTGGAAATTGTTTTTTTGCTGTTGTTTTGGGTTTAATGCCATATTTCAGCACACGATACAATATACATGGCATGTGAACACTCAAATGATCACAACCACACAGACATTAGATAAAAAGGACACAAAATTTCTGGCTGCAGAATCCATTGGACATTGGAATACTGTATCAACCTATAGTTGCTGACCATGTTGCTGTCAGTATTTCCTTGGAGGATTTGAAGGTGATGCAAATGTCATTTAAAAGTGATCATCATTGCACTCATTAGAGTCTGGTTGGTATTGTCATTCACACTTCCATGAAGATCTTGTTCAAATTTCTGATCATTCTAAATGATCTTTCTTCAGCCCTGATGCAGGGTGGTATTACTATGTTGATGACTGCCACATACTCTAGAATGACTAATGTTGTGCTGCAGTCAATGGAAAGTACAAAATGCACCCCCTTACTGCTATGCTTCCATCAACCAGGAGTTCTGAGGTTTAATCTTTCTTGGCTCACATTCCAGATGTTTCATTCTTCCATTAATCATAGCTGAATTATACATTTTGCCTTCAAAAATGAATCAGACCCCACACTGCTACTATGTTTTATCGTTCCAGCTACAGAAATAATCACATTTATCATTTTATGCACAAAGTGAATTTAGACTTCAGAGAAAAGTTTTTGCTGATTAGTATTTTACAGTTGTTTTTTCATCAAAGTAAAATCCTCAGATACACAATATGACACAGAATAAGTAAGCAGAAAAATGTGAAATTTATTTAATGCATAGAAATAAATGAATAGCATAACTGAGACCCAGGCAAAATGTGATAATGACAGTTTATTGAAATAATGGACAAACTCATGCCATTTTCTTTACATAAGATTCAGTGGTTTCTATTTCATTATCTTTTGTTGACATTCATATTACATTAGGGAAGGTAAGCAGGGTTTGACAAATGTTCAGTTGGCAACTTGTCCTGCAGAGCAATTAGCTTGGAACATTTACTTGTCCTGTATCAGTTTTACTGATTCTACACTGTACATAATAATGATTCTACTTAATATACCACTTGTCCTATCTGGTATGTTGGCTTTTCTGAATCCATTTATGGGATGGTGTACACTTCTGATCAGCTGATGTAAAACTTTTAATGTGCATTAACGTCTCACAAGAGAGTTCTCCAAGATCTTTTCTTAAATAACCACAGTTGCAAATGGGTCAGCAGGTTATCTGTCTGAAATAAAGGAACTACCTGATGATTGGCATGTAGTTCACAGATTTTGGATCATATTTTGATTAATACAAATATCGGAATACATACTGGTTACTGTGGAGCATTTGAAGTGAATCATTATTTATATTGCTTTAAGTCATTATGATGTATTAGGACAAGAGAACAAAACCTTTCTTTACTATCTGGAACATTTATTTCATCTGTGAAACTGGAGAATGTAATTGAATTCAAGGTTTTCAGCCAGTGCATGATGCAGAATACAGAGTCATTTGCTCTGCTTGGGGCCTGGAAAACAGATATGTGTAATGAAACACTCGGACTTCAATGCCATGTGAAATCCAATGCTAATATTGCCATGTTCATGCACTTTGATAAGCAATGCTGATCATACATTTTTATGTAAGAATTTGTGTTACAGCTCAGAGGAGTTAGAAGAAGATGAGGAGGATGTAGGCGAGGGGATAGATATGCAAGGCCCTTCAAGTCATAGGTCACCTGGTCGTTCAAGCAGTAGAAGACACATAAAGACTAAGAATGGTAAAAGAGCTGTTAACATGACTCCACCTGACAGGCTATTAAGAATAGCAGAGAAAAAAGCAGGGAGATATGCTGAAAAGGGAAAGGTATAATTATACAAAAATTCAAATCAGTTAAGTTTCTATTAATTAATAGTTTAAATATTTTCTCCCAACCCAAACCAGCTCATTTGCTTATCAAAAAACCTGTACTAATCCTGCACAATTGTAAAGATTTAATTGACCTTTTGTTCTTATACAAAGAAGCTAAATTGGCTATTCTGTTTAAGTATAAATGTTAATTTGAAGAGGACAGTTACAATTATTAGATGTGATATGTCCTCAAAGTTCACCAAAGGTACAACCCAAAACTCAGCATATCTTTACCAGAACTGAGACTTAATGACTTGCAAAAGTAGTGGACATGATCCTGCAGTGAAATTTATGATGTTTCTCGTTTTATTCATGACTATAAATAAAGCTAAAGAACTAATCATGACATAGATATGGGTTCTGTTTATTATGTTTAAAGATTCCCTCATTTTGCACCTGCAGGTTGACAAGTCAGTCCAGGAGAGAATCCGGTGTTTGGCCCTGACGAGGATTGTTTATGGCAGTTTTCATTGGAAGATGGCACAGAGTCATGTCAACCTTGCTGAGGCATACCTTGAACTCAAAGGTAGAAATATTGCCAACGAATTTATCAAAATAAACAGAATTATAGCAGCAATATGATTCAACTAAATGAACCTGCATATTTTATGCAATACTTTAGCAAAATTTCACTTAATTTTTAAATTAGTGAAGGTCATATGCACTTTGTTTGGTATGTACTCAACAGTTAATATGTTATGGTACTTGTACTTTTATGTGTTTGTGCTTAATTGATGAAATGTTGTTGTGTTGTTGTTATAGGGTTTAACGCCATTTTTCAGCACAAGATAGGCTATACATGGCGGCCAGTATTAATGGTGGAGGAAGAACCCGGGAGAACCCGGAAAGAACCACCGACCCACGAGAAGCTACCGGCAAGCTTTCTCACATAACCACATTGGCCGAGCCTGAGACTCGAACCTACGCAGACAGAGGTGAGATGGCAGTGATCCGTAACGGTGAGTGCTTTAGACCACTCGGCCACTCGGGGTCCCCTTGATGAAATGTAAGAACATGCAAGATAAAAATGGTTTATTAAAGAAAGTAAAAATAGAAAGGAAAAGCAAGATAGGTATCAGGTAAATACATTATTTGTCATGCCAATCTCAGAATTAGCATCATAAAAATTGTCTAAATGGTAAATGTTAGATTTCCAGTGTTCCATGACATCATTTGCAAAGGTTTCATGCTCTAATTGTGCATCCTCCTTGCTTTGGTTTCTGCAGCATAAATTTTACAAGGTTTGTTAAAATTGCAGAAACTTTGGCATGCATCTTTATCATGATGAGACCTAGAACAAGTTTGATCTTCAGTGTTCCACAACATTGTTTACATGAGTTATGCCCCCAGATTATGTGTCTTCCCACCCACCCATCCCGACTGTGGATTCTGCAGCATAAATTTAACCAAGGATTGTGAAATTTTCTTCACTATGCAGCTTTATATTGGTGAGACAAAGAATGAGTTGTTTCCAGAATTCCACAACATCATTCAGAAGAGTTATTGCCCCTATTTTCCCCATCCTCCTAGCTTTGGTTTAAGCAGCATGGTTTTACTTAACCTTCTTGGACTTAAACCAAATTTAGTATTCACCTTCATTGTCCCAGCCACTAAATGTAGGGTACACTGAAGTAGTCTTTGTCTGGCCAGTAAAGCATGGTGGTGCCAAAAAGCCTTATTAACCATTAAGGACCCCTGAACATTTAAAGAAAGGATCAGTCCACTTGTAGACTTAGCTACAAAGTCATAACCTTGTTAACTGCTTCCACTTTAAAGGTCTTTAGTCATCAGCCAAAGATGGGTCTGGCATTGTTAAAAGATTCTGCCATTGATTCCATCAAACTGGTCATTATTTGTTAGTTAGAATATATTTTTTGTCCTCAACCCAGCTCATTGAATTCATACATTCTGTCTGGTTTCTGATTCTTCATGATGTTTATTCTAAGACAGTTTGCTAAATTCATATTTTTTTCATTCTTGCGAGATCAATATTTTTGTCTCAGAATCAGAAATTTTGTTAAGCAGGTAATTACACGATACAGACAATTGCATTATACAGGCAGTTGCACTATACAGGCAAACCTCTACTGACAGGATAGAAATAGTGGCAACTGACCTTGACCAAGGTCTTAACAGGATGTTTGAATTTTCTTACAGGTTATGCAGTACAAGCAGAGTATCATACACAGAATGCTATGGACATTATGCTGAACTCTGCCCACACCACAAGCACTGAAACTGAGAAAGCTGAAGTGTTTCGTGTATTATTTCAACTAAACTACACCCTTGGCAAAGCTCAAACCATGATGAAAAAATATGCTGATGCTGACACTGCATTCCTAAAGGCTGACAGAGCATACCAAACCTTAGCAAAGCTGTCATGTGTGACTGATGATGAATGTGAGGAGCTAGAAATGCAGCTAACGCATGTGATGGCCAGGTATGTTTAATTTCACCCTTCTATAATATAATTCATTTTATTTATTAGACTTGTAAAAATTTGCATAATTAGCCCAGTATTTTAGGAGAAATCAGCCTTCAGTTTCTTATTTTTTATCAACAAAGGAGGTTTGCCATTTTTTCCTAGACAGTGAAATATACTCCATTGAATGCCAAGTCCAACTGCAAACTGCACAGACCCAGATTTGCTGAGCATAATACATCTGTAGATCTGGGTCTGTGCAGTTTGTTAGTAGTAGTCAGTCGAACAAACAGCATTGATCCTGATCTGCAGGCCCATTATGCTATAGCAGATCAGGATCTTTGTTGTTTGCTGTTTAAGTCGACTTATAAGCAAGTATATATGGTAACCAGCAGTTCCAGTAAGTCTGTTTTAGCATTGTAAGCCAGGTCTGTTGAACTTTATCTGATCATAGTTTGTATTAGAAAGAGAGAAACCAGTACTGGTATTCCAAGTACTTCAAAGTGAGCTTGCAGCATTTTCAGTTGCAAATTATTGGATATTTGGTTTTGTAAAATAACAAACGTGAGGGTGGCAGAGTGTTCTGAAGTGCTTACCTTTACCAATCATTGCTATCTCACCTCTTTCCTTATGGGGAATTTGAATCTCAGGTTCAGTTAATGTGGATATGTGAGAAAGTTTGCCAGTGGCTTCCTGTGGGGCGGTGGTTGCTACCAGGGTTTTCCCAGATTCTTCCTCCACCAGTTTTAATAGCTGCCATATATACCTTATAATGTGCTTAAAAATGACCTGCAACAACAACAACAGCAGCAGCAGCAGCAACAACAAACATGATGTTTTGAATGAACATCCCAAATTTTCTGTAATTGATGCAGTCTATGACAATTACAAAATGAAAGTTACAAAATGAAAGTATTACATACTGTGAAGAATATATGACTAGACAAGTTAACCACATCATATGACACATTTTGTTTTTGACCATCATGCTGTCTTGATTTGTAAAAGCAATTTTACATCTTAGGTCATAGACCTATTTCCACTAGCTTCCAAAGCAAATAAAATAAAGCATTAACAATATTTATATATTTGTATGCATCTTTTTACATTATATTTGTATGTATCTTTTTCCATTATATTTGTATGTATCTTTTTCTATTTTATTGTAATTAGTTGTTTAAAAGTTTTAGTAAAGTAGATATTGTATGGACTTTGTAACACATGTATGTGAAGACGTATTTATTTATCACCCATAATAATTTACAACCCATAATAAGTTACAATTCCTGCGAATATATATCTCTTTATTTAATATTCACCATCATAAATATATTGTGAAAAAATTTAGTACATACAAAAGTATATAAGTGATCTGAAAAATATAGATTCATATAAAAATGTTTCAATCCTAGCCATTATCACTAGCTAGATATGCTGCTGTGACATCACTTGAAGAGAAGGGGAGTTAATTCAGTGTGTGTGTGTGTGTGTGTGTGTGTGTGTGTGTGTGTGTGTGTGATTTAGATTTTTAACATAGCTTTAACAATTTTTCAGTCATGATGATGATGTTCGTCCTTCGGTCTCGAAGACGACCATGGCTTCAGATCTGGGCTGGTCTGTGAGTGCACAGATGACTGGTGAGGCCAATCTGTGCTCTGAAGAGTCTACGGCAATGAGGACAGGGAATTGCCGGGGGCTGGATGGACTGAAGGTCGGCGCTGGCTCTGCTCTTCCTCTGCTGGCGTTTCTGCTTGGCCTCGTTGATCCGGTGCTCTTCAAATGCAGCTGCGCCTGAGTTGATCTGGTGACGCCAGGCAGCGCGGTCTTCGGCAAGCTGCTCCCAGCTGTCTGGGTCAATGCCACAGGACTTCATGGAGGCTTTGAGCGTGTCCTTGAACCGTTTCTTTTGGCCTCCTCGGGAACGCTTGCCTTCAGCGAGTTCCCCATAGAACAGTCTCTTTGGGAGGCGCTCATCAGGCATACGGCAGACATGACCAGCCCAGCGGAGTTGTGACCTTCTGAGCATGGCATGGACGCTTGTCATCTCTGCTCTCTGGAGGACTTCTGTGTCAGGAGTCTTGTCCTGCCATTTGATGTGGAGCAGTTTTCTGAGGCAGCGCATGTGGAAGGAGTTCAGCTGTTTTGCATGGCGACTGTACACCGTCCATGTCTCACAGGCGTACAAGAGGGAGGGCAGTACTACTGCGCGGTACACCTTGAGCTTGGTTGGCAGGCTGATTCCTCTTCTGTTCCATACAGTATTGTGAAGTCTGCCGAAGGCTGCACTTGCACGAGCAATCCTGAGAGTGACCTCTTCATCGATGGAGATTGTGTGCGACAGGGTGCTGCCAAGGTAGATGAACTTGTCAGCAACAGCGAGCTTCTGTCCATTGACGGTAATGCTGGGTTCGGTGTAGGGCACTGAGGGTGCAGGCTGGTACATGATTTCAGTCTTCTTCGTACTTATTGTGAGTCCGAAGTCTGTGCAGGCTTTGGAGAACCGATCCATACTTTCTTGCATGTCAGACTGAGTACCAGCATTCAAAGCACAGTCGTCAGCAAAGAGGAAGTCGCGGATGGTGTCTTCCTGGACTTTGGTCTTAGCCTGCAGTCTTCTCAGGTTGAAGATGTTCCCATCAGTCCTGAACCAGATGTCGATGCCAATGTCACCCTCACGGAAAGCATTGGTCAGCATCGCTGTGAACATCATGCTGAACAGGGTCGGGCAAGAACACAGCCATGCTTGACACCGTTTGTCACTGGAAAGGGCAGGGAGAACTCTCCATCATCCTGTACTCTGGCGAGCATGCCATCGTGGAACAGTCTGACCATGGTGATGAACTTCTCAGGGCATCCGAACTTTGCCATGATCCTCCACAGACCTTCATGACTCACAGTGTCAAAAGCCTTTGTGAGGTCCACAAAAGTGGTGTAGAGGCTGACGTTCTGCTCTTGGCGTTTCTCCTGGAGTTGCCTGGTTGCGAAGATCATGTCCACGGTGCCTCGATCCTGCCTGAAGCCGCACTGACTCTCTGGTAGCAAGCCTTGCTCCAAGTGGATGGTCAGTCGATTTAGCAGAATTCTGGCCAGTATTTTCCCTGCGATGGATAACAGGGAGATGCCACGGTGGTTGTCGCATGCTTGACGGTTCCCCTTCCGCTTGTAGAGGTGGACAGTAGAGGCGTCTTTGAACTCCTGTGGAATCTTCTCCTGGTTCCACACAGACTGGAAGAGGTCAGTAAGCTTCTGCGTCAGTCGGGGACTACCAGCTGTGTAGACTTCCGCTGGGATGGAGTCAGAACCCGGGGCTTTGCCACTGGATAGACTTTTAGTTGCCTTCTCTACTTCTGTGAAACTTGGCGAGTCCGAGAGGGAAGCGTTGGTTAGGACCTGGGGCAGGCGAGCGATGGCTTCAGCGTTGATGGAGGAAGGACGGTTGAGGACACTGTCGACTTTATAGAGTGTCACACTGCTGACATCGTAGCGATATGACTTTCAGTCATATCGCTATGATGTCAGCAGTGTGACACTCTATAGTAATGTTTAGCACTGGGGCATCATGCTGCAGACATGTAGCATCATGTCCCACCCAGTCACATTATCCTGACACCAGGCCGACCAGTCCTAACACTAACCTCTTAATGCTGAGTGCCAAGTGAGGCCGCTGTTAGTACCATTTTTGTAAGTCTTTGGTATGACTCACCTGGGGATCAAACCCACAACCTCCTGCATCCGAGGTGGATGCTCTAACCACTAAGCCACATGAGCGGGAGTTAATTCAGTTCATCTCAGAGTATCTGGACAGAGCAAACATTGTGCAGTTTGTGATAATTAAACTTAAGTCCTCTATCTTGACTTTTTAATTAGCCAAAGTTCTGAAAATTGGTACAATACTTAGAATTTAAGGAAACTTAATGTAGAGATAACTAATTTGAATGTGAGATCCACTTTAAATCTGCCAACCTGCATTGATTCAAGAAAATTATTAATTAATATCATCAGTTTCCTAAATGACTAAATCATTTGTAAAAGTATTAACATGAAATATAATTAAATGTAGTCTCAGTAATGAGATATTGCTACTCAATTATGCTGCTGTTTGACAGGAGAAATATCACGAATTGCCATGCCTATACTTCCCAATATAATATTATTATGATTTGGTCTTGTGAATTCCTCCATTCATCCATTTTGAGTATCTTGTTTGAATGAGTGGGCTGAATGTAGCTTGAGAAATTGAGCATGCATATTTTTATGCATATGTAGATGACATGATTATACAGTGTTTGATCTAAAGAGAAATAGAAGGGCACCTGCCCTGCCTCTTGAAAGGCCCACCCCTGTGCCCCTACTGTGTGCCCCTCTACCCCATTCATTGTGCTATACTGTCTTCTTGAATTGCAAAATTAGAGTCTTTATACATACTGTGTCATTTTCTATGTTCCTCATTTGTTACATTGGATGTTTTGACTTTGTTTCTGACTTAAATCACTTTCGTAGTTGACTGTAAACCACATTCTACTAGTGTTAAACAACAGGTGGCCAGTGCTTGTCTTTTGTCTGAGTTTAAATTTAAATTTAATGTATAAAAAAAACCAATGCTTTAAAACATCCCATTTTACATAAGTTGTTCAAGGGATCTACTTATATGGTAGAATCATGCAGAGTGAAAACATTCACATTTCAGTTTTGAAAAATCAGAGAAATAGCAAAGTAAATCATTCAGGAACTCCCTTTGGCAACAACAGGGAGGTAATTTTGATTTTAATCATTATTTCATTTAATTTAATGGAAAAATGTATACTGTCACTGTTTATCACTATCAGAAATATTACCTGATGCATAACCCTGTGGCCAACATCATTTTGATGTGGAATGAATAGGCACTTCACAAATACAATATCAAATATTTTGCATAAAAAAGGTATGTAGATGAGATAGAACCATGGCCATTAATGTCACCAGTTGCTGTAAAAATGCAGATAAAATAAACCCATCATAAATAGGTATATTTGATCGTGGAGTAAATACTTAAGGTAAATTGTCATTCAAAAAAACGTCTCCCTCCTCCACTGCCAGTAACATGTATCATCCATGTAACAAGTACATGGTTATAACTGTTGACAGTACACAGAAGAGTGTCATATTGGGCTGGCACGTTCAGTTATTAGCCAGAGATGCAGCTCCAGCAGCAGTGCATAAACAGTACTATGTTTTTTTAAAATCTTGATTCTTTATTTTCAGTTTCTTTTTAAAATTGTCTGTCTAGTGTTTTTTTTAACTTTGATTAATTTTATTTTCCTTATCAGTTCTATTTGTTTGATTAAACAATTTAGGAAGACAGTATCACTATGAAATTATAACTGTGACATTATAAATAACATGATGACAATGCAATTCTTAACAAAGGACCCTTCTCAGAGATATATGCCAGTATCTGCCCCCCCCCACCACCACCACCAGTTTGAAATTTCAGCCAGGAACACTGTTATATTTTCAAGCCATTAAAACAATCTTTCTTTCTTTTTTTCTCTTACAAATTTTTTTTACAACTCTAAACTTTACTTCTGTTGATAAAAGCCTTGGTAGCTAAATTAAACAAATTCATTTCAGACAGACGAATGCAGTTTGATGTGCATAATTATAGGCATATCTACTGCATAACCTAGATGCAGGAAATTTTCAGATTATACATTATCTTAAATAACTTTTGTGGACATTTATTTATGTAGTAAGGTCATACATATTTAACAAGCACAGATCTTGTATAATATAACATTATGATGTCAGTAAATAATATTATTATATAATTGTAATTTCCCATATGGCTGCTGCTGTTAAAAACAAAAGCCTTGAAGGATATTTTTCTTGAAAACACATACCGTTCCGGTGGTCTAGTCATTAGAGGTGTCTGCCTTGGATGCCAGAGGTCGTGGGTTCAAATCCTGGCTGAGTCATACCTAAGACTTATAAATATGGTACTAACAGCTGCCTCGCTAGGTGCTCTGCATTAAGAGGTTAGTGGTAAGACTGGTCGACCTGGTGTCAGGATAATGTGACTGGGTGGGACATCATGCTATATGTCTGCAGCATGATGCCTCAGTGCTAGACATCACTGTAAACTGCCATACTACAGACATCATAGTAATATGACTGAAAAATTGTTAAAGCTACTTTAAAAATCCAAATCTCACACATTCTTGAAAATACAAATTTTGCATATGTTGATTTTTTTCTGTAAAACCAATATGAGAAAACTTTTACGTAAACTTTTAGTCACAGACAGCGTTCAGAAAGTATATGTATGTTTTTCTACATCTGTCAAGTACAGTGGACATGGTATGAGGACACGCTGATCCCCTGTCAACACATTTTCATCATATGTCAGTATAGAACTGTGGAAAGATAGAATTTTAAAACAAATCTAGCATTTGATTCCAAAAGAAGTGTACAGTTTTGGGGTTTGATGTGTAATACATCAATGCACATTTAATTTCTAGATATGATACTGTATCATAGCAAAAACAAATTTCTGTAAAATGCCACCTTTTGTGTTCATCAGGTTGTCATGGAGACAGAAGAAACATGCTGTGTCTGCATCACAGTTGGATAAAGTCCTGGAACTAGCATCCAGAAGATATGGAGAGGACAGTGTCCAATTGATACCAATCTATCAGGAGTGTGGAAGAATATCCTTTCACTTGATCAAAAATAAAGATGCAGAGACCAACAAATCTTGTGCCTAGGGCAATGGTTCTTATGCCAATGGGGTGTGAACCAAAACTTGGTCACCATTCTGTTAGAGTGGGTTGCCGAGATCAACCATGATAATTTGAAATTTCCTACCTAAGTGGTTTTTAGCATTTGATGGGTGGAAGGTGATCGGTCTCAAGGCAAACACCACAAACCTAATCTTGGTTGCCACTGAAAAGGTTAAGAACTGCTGGCTCAGGTTCAAAAACAAATGCTTTGGTTGGACTACTATTTTCTGAACCAGGGGAGTCCCATGGGTTGCCATGTGGCATTTTCTGCCTTTTTGTAGTTTGTTTGTTTTGCTAAATGTAAAAATATTTCTGAACAGAAAATAAGCATTTCTCATATTAGTCATAACATACAGAAATGAAAATTTGAAAGCTATCATTTTTATATTATAATCTTGTGGTAGCTACTTAATTCAATTTAGGTAGTGAGTTCTTTACCTGCCCTGACTTTTATGAAACTTTCTCATTTTGATTTCATACTGACAAGTTTGCTTCTCTGTAAAATGTCTACAAACTAAAATTTTAAGGTCAGGATCTAAATATTAAGCCCAAATACAGCAGCTTGTTTCAAAATAAGACTTGATTCAGTTATCCTACAGCAGTTTACAAACAATCAGCATGCAAAATGTTAGTGAGCTATTACTCAAATTTAGGGTATCATTTTTGAAACTTATTGGTCACTGGGATCCCATATACACAGAAACTCTTTTGATTTCAGCCTTGGTTTGTCTTTGGTAAGAGCACTTACTTCCCATTTCTTCAGCTTCATATGCAAATTATGTGTTGAAAATGCCCTTAACCAACCAATAAACCCAAGGAAACAAATTACCTGAGCTATGCAGAAAATGTTTTTGAACTTAGAACTGATTTTTAAGAGATCTATCAAGATATAAATTTTATTTAACAAATCCTTAAGATGGGAAAACAATCATCCAATAATTGAAGGAAAGCTTTTTGTATTTTTATGTTTCTGAAATCCAATTCTTTCCGTCACTCTCCGTGTGAGCCATAAAAGAGGACTGACTTACAGACAATGTTACCTTATATTGAGGAATTTTATACATAATATTACTATTAAATAATGAAAAGGTATCCATGACAACACTACTTACAAAATGGATGTCCTAACACAGAGGTATCTTATTATATTGGAACATTCTACAGCTACATTTGCCATTTTATTAAGTACATAAATTTATTGACAAGCGACATGGCAACTTGAAGTGTTGCTGACTCATATCATATATTTTGATAATCTTGAGTTGAATAATGATTTTTTTTTTAAATAACACAAAGCAAAGAACAAAGTGATAGATAACACAGAACAAAGTGATAGATAACACAGAACAAAGTAATAGGTAACATAGAACAAAGTAATAGATAACAGAACAAAGTGATAGATAGCACATAACAAAGTAATATATAACATTGAACAAAGTGATAAATAACACAGAACAAAGTAATAAATAACATAGAACAAATAGATAACGTAGAACAAAGTGATAGATAACACAGAACAGATAGATAACACAGAACAGAGTGATAGATAACATAGAACAAAGTAATAGATAACATAGAACAAAGTAATAGATAACAGAACAAAATGATAGATAGCACATAACAAAGTAATATATAACATTGAACAAAGTGATAAATAACACAGAACAAAGTAATAAATAACATAGAAGAAATAGATAACATAGAACAAAGTGATAGATAACACAGAACAAAGTAATAAATAACACAGAACAAAGTAAAAGATCACATAGAATAAGAAATATCACTTTAATAATTCCTTCTTCCTTAACACAGCACTTAGAACAAAGTAAAGGACGTCATGCCAACCATGAGAAGGTTATAGAAATGTTTTTACAAGCCCACTCTATAGCAGGAGCAAAGTAAGTGCTATTTTTCTATGCACCAAGATAGCAATTTCTTTTAGAATCTTTGTATCTTAAGCTTGAAATGACAATAAGGAGTCTGCTGCAGTAAAACTGGTACATCCAGTTGCAACTAATACAGAAAAACTCCAATAGCCTTAACATCAGTCACTGAGATACTCAGTCTTACAGAGACAATTCTCCAGTCCATGTCTGGGACCCCAAGAAACTCAAAAGTAACAAAATGTCAAACAGAAAGTTGGGGCCTAAAGCCCTTTGACATTTTACATTTCTGTTATTATTGTTGACTGAAGCATCTCAGTTGTAAATATTGTACCTGTTAATTGTTTTGTGAATTTAAGGTTAACTTAGATTTTTCAGTACAACATTATGGCAAACAACCAGTCACACTGCTATCTACCTGTGTGTGTGTGTTTGTCATACTTGTGAGACATTTATCACTTGCCTGACAGCATTGATGCTTCAGTGTTAAGTTTTTTCATCTAGCTAAGTTTTTCTGACACTGTTGCATATATAGTGAACAAACATGATGGCTGATTTCATTGTGAAGGGTTCTTCTCATCACAGCTAGGAAAAAGGAGGTCACCGTGATCTTATTTTCTTGCACCAGTGACAGTGTCATTGCTGGATACTTATTTATGTATTCGCAGGTTAGGCAAGACAAAGCATTCTGCAGAATTCTTGTATGTCCAAGATGCCTTATAGTGCCTGTTAATTTTGCGGTACAAAAATTATTGGAACTTTAAAAAGGAATCATTTCAGTCAGTCATCTATTAAATCCTCAATGCTGCCATTACATGCAAAAAGTCATATATGCCAAATCATCTGAATAACTCTAACTCATGAAAGATATTGGCCCTCAACATGTTTGGGTTCCATTAAACTGAGATAGTATTGCTGTTTCATCATGTTATGAGCCATGTAATTTTTCGCTTGAACTGAGAAACCATGCTATTTTTCATGTGTACGAATTAATCCAATGTTGATGGCAACATCCATAGGCCAGCTGATTTGAATTGAAAGCTGGAATACAAGATTTGATGACATCACTGTTGTAAACATAAGAAGCCAACACTACACTATGTCGGATTGTCTTTAGCCCAGTTTTGCCCTTCAAAGTATTCAGCATACCAGCTGATCACCAATATTCACCCAAGTCTTATTTTTATCTAATGCATGCCTCTTCTCCTCAGATCTGCTTAAAATAAGCAAGCTTGCCTCTCGTCATTCCCTCTCAAATCAGTTTGTACACCGCGTGTGAACATTGTTGTTATTTGATTAGTCACTAATGGTATTTGTTGAACGTACCACTACTTTGGAGCACTCCCAAAAAAGAAAGGAATTACAAGCGACTTTGTTGACTGAATTAAGGAGTGGCACCTTTTAATTTTAAACTGGATATTTGAACATCATTTAAACCTAACATCTTGATTATTTCAAAGAAAAGTTTATGTCAGACAGCTTTTTAACAAATCATTTCCTTCCTTCCAAACTTTAGTTACATTGGAAGAATGGTGAAATTTATGATAAATGGCAGCATTGGGGCTTTCAGTGAATATCACTGCAAAATTATTAAATATTTTCATAGATTTGTAGATTTGAAAAATTAATATTAATGTCATTTTACTTGATAAAAATTTGTTATCAAATATGATGAAGATATGATACGAAACAGCTATCCATAAACTGTTTACCGTTGATTTAAAGAGAAGTTTTAATTTTTCAGGTTCTATAGATGGACAAATTTTACAAGAAAAAGAACCATCAATAAGTTGTCCAGTATTACAACTTTAATAGGATATATTAATGTGAACACTTTATGGTTTTAAATGAAAGGGTATCACAAATTTTCAGAGTGTTTTGGAGCATACAACCTTATATGAGTAAGCAACCATTTAAGAGGATTAGCTAAAGACTCGTTACATGCAGGTTGTCAGTGTTACATTCATTCAGATGTTGGTTTATTTAAAAGTGGTACAGTGGTTCCTCTCTTAAACAGCCCCCTTAACCAGCAGTCACTCATTCTTTTATGGCCAGAATCCCTTGGCCTCCCATCTGATGCAACCAGTGGTCAGCATATTTGTGGTTTACAGATGGAAATCTCAAGAATATTTGTCGATTACTAAATTTAACACATTGATATTTGTTTCAGCATATCAATAAAGCATTAACTCTAATTCATACAAAGAGTTAAACATCTCTACTGGTTTGCGTTGCTTAATCATCAGGTTTTGTCACATTGATAATTACTGGCTATTATTACTATGATAATTATCAAGAGGAACAAAGCTAGCAGGTGAGAAGCACAGTATTATTCAGCACAAGTCAGCATGATGTAAAGTTACCATAAAGTAAAAATGGTGTGTTAGCTGTTGTGGCTTCTCTTAGATTACAGTGTGTTTTGAAGGCATACCAGATTATAACCAGTCAATTACATAATAAGCTCACATCCTTTCTAAACACATAGCAGTTTGTGTAATAGCTACAAATTAGTTTTAAAGTGGTATAACTGTCAATGAAGGAACAAGTTTATGCAGAAAGTGCAAACCCTCATGAGTCACAATCAGTTTAGATGGAAAAGTGAAGCAGTTTGACTAAATAAAAGAGGGAGAGTCCTAAAATCACTGCTGAGAAATCTAATGTCAGAAAGATTCTAAATAACACTGTCATTTATACATTCTGAAGCAGTCAGAAAATGGAATGGACAGAGATAGCTGGGTTATCATATCCTCAGTGTAGAGGTACACATTTTAATACTAGCATGGAGAATGGTTGTTTTCTACCCAGATTTTAATGACAAGGTTTTTAAATGGTTCTTATTGTGGTTGATAATTATTCATGATTATATCATATAACATTAATATATGTATTATCACACTGATTCCATTTATATGCATGTGATTTTTAAATGAAAATATTAAACATTTGAAGAATAGTTATGCCTTTCTCATTTTCTATATAACTATTGCAGAAGACAATGTGTGATCCCTCACTAGAAAGCTCAACCCTCTTATAAAGCCACTTTCCCGCTACAAATGGAATGGCCTTATAAGAAGTGGACCACTGTATATCTTGTACTACCTGACTTTTATACATGGGTGACTGTTATATGTACATTTACGAAATAAAGCTGGGACCTCGAGTGGCCGAGTGGTCTAAAGCACTCACCGTTCCGGATCACTGCCATCTCACCTCTGTCTACATGGGTTCGAGTCTCAGGCTTGGCTAATGTGGGTACATGAGAAAGCCTGCCAGTAGCTTCTCGTGGGTCAGTGGTTCTTCCTGGGATTTTCCAGGGTTCTTCCTCCACCAGTTATACTGGCTGCCATGTATAGCCTATCTTGTGCTGAAAAATGGTGTTAAACCCTACAACAACAACAACAGCATGAAATAAAGCAGGTTTGACTATGTGTTTAAAGGTGTATCCTGTTAAATGACAGATTTGTTACTATGACAAAATGATTGGAACTGAATTAACTTACTGTAATGAGTGTTGACAATATATATGACATGAACACATGCAATATTGTCTGTAATTTTATCTGTCTGCAAATTTTGTTGTAAACCATCATTTCCTAAAACTTGTGACTATCTTTGCCCTTCAGTAAATGATGATTGCTTTATCTTTTGTTCTCCTTACAGTTATAAGGACAGCATAGAATTGGTTGACATGGCACTAGCTCTGGCTCAGGCATATTCATGTACAGGAAAGGAGGAGGCAGAAAGTGAGAATTTTACCTCTACTCTCATCTTTTCATGTTTTCAAGCCTGTACAATAAAGAAAAATATACTTAGCACATTTGAGCTTTTGACTCCAACAGCTATTTCCTGGTAACAAAACAGTCATGTTTCGGTTATCTTTATTCTTTTGAAAAGATTATACTATGAACTGAAAACATGTCAGAGTACACTAAACATTACAACAATGAAAAAAATAACAATAATCAAATCCTCGAAAGACAACTTTGCTTGGTTTAAAAAAGTAAAGGTATACAAGTTTAAAAGGTTCCATGGTCATGAGTCATATTAGCATTTTTTGTGATCTTAAGTGTAAAGTTAAAAGAGTGTTGACAAGCCTTAAAAACCTTTCAAGTGAAAATATATTAAATAAATGTTGAGGATTTTCTTGAAGTTGTTTCTTCTAGTTGCTTAATTATATTCTAATCAATAAATGTCCATGATTTTCATAATGGTGGTTTTCTAGTTACATAGTCTTTACTACATTTTGTTTTTACAATAGTCTGAGACATGTGATTGATCTAAGGTCTGTTTGGGAATTTACTCGGAAAATAGGAATGACTATTTATGACATAAGTGGTATATTTTTATCTGCCACCTTCAAAATTAGGCCCCTACATTATAAAATTTTACTCATCATTTTCAGTAATAATCACTAGTTAAGGCTGGAAAGTGTTCAAGTTCAAATGCAGCCATTTGATTGGTCAGAATATTTTTGATAAGATTTGGAGTCATGTAAAGTTTTATAATATCAAGATCTGGTATAAATACAAAAAAAGTAATTACGTTCAGACTGGACCTATGTTCTTTCCAGGTTCATCATTCTGTTTTCAATACGCTTTATCTTTTCTATAGGCTTTAAAACATTCACATTTAAAAGCAAATTATTTTGTTTTAAATTTTCCAACTTGTTTTATAACGTTAGACTGGATCTTATGAATAATAAAATTTATCTCTCAGGTTCAGCAGAGAAGTACCTTAACGAATGTTTGGCTACATGTACCACAGTTCATGGCCCAGAGCACACAAAAACACTGGAAGTTCAAGATGAATTAGCACGTCTCTTTATCAGGACGGGTAGGGAGGAGGTAATGTATGTTTTTTAAGCAGCACTGACCTACCAAGATCTGTCAGATACTGTTGATCTATCAATCTAGTTGACTTCTAACCATTTAGACTGTGAGTATGTGACAGTTGATAGATAATTACCTTTTTACTGCTGGTTTGTCTGAGTTTTCAATCACTGAGCTCTGACAATTGGAATTTCTGGCCATATGACATGTACTGGTTCTCTTAGCTATAACCTTAATTTTTTGTTGCTAGGGGAAGCAACTCTTTCGTGTTAACTCCCCTCTCTACCTGCTCAGTGGTTAGACTTGTTGATTAGTTTCATGGGGAATGGCAAGATGCACTTTCCATCTCCCATGCAGACACAGAAACAGTGCCTGGCTACATGCATTCAATAAGTATGGTTCTTGGTTCATGACAGGAATATGGAACTCGTAACACATATTAACTTGGTGTCTTTCTTTCAAACATATCAAAGGAATAGCTCAGGTGTCAGATAAAGCATCAAACAAGATGTTGTTTAGGCAAGGAAGTTTCTTGCAGCTCCTCTACCTACTCAGTGGAGATGTGGGAGTGGACCTGTTACAATGCCATTTTATCTGGTTGGAAAGCACACTTGCTACTGGATTTGCAATGGTCAGTGGCATGTGGTTTCTTCAAGAAAAGGCTCTTCATATCAACCTCTTGAAAATGAAAGCCATTCTTAATGCCATCCACATGTGGGTGGAACCTATCCATGGAAACACAGTCCTGATAACATTGGACAACCCAGTTGTGGTGAGGTACGTCTGTAAGGAGAACAATCACTAGACATTTGTCTCACATTATGAGAATACCTTCTTGGGTACTCCCAATATCAGGTAATATTCAAGTCCAAAATGTACCTGGCTGGCTCATTGTCCTGGCTGACTCATTACCAAGGGAGAACAACTGCTTCATACAGAGTTATCACTCCAGGAATATTTGATTGGGTATATGCCCATTTGGGCTGTCTGATGCATGCAATTTCTTTCTTTCCCTGATACCAGAAGCATGGGCCACACATGCTTTTTAATCATCTAGAAGATAATGTGGGCATACACCTTCCTTCCATTAGTTTTGATTATCCAGGTATATAAGAAACGAGGGGCACCAATCGCAATAGCTCTTATTTCCCCTCTAAGATGAAATGTCCTGGGTCATTGATTTGTTTAATTTAGTGACAGGTATACCCAGACATGCCATAGCAACCTCCACTCCACTCAAGCAGTCAAGATCACCACTGATCCATCCATGTCCAGAGAAACTCTTCTTTCACTCCTGGCTTCTTTGAGACTTTGAGAGATGTCCTGATCAAAAAGGAGTTTGAAGCTTAGCAACAGCTGAAGATCCTCCACTTTAAGGACATACAAGGTGAAATCTTATTTTTTCAGTTACTGGTGTCACATTAATGATGTCACACCTCTCTTTCTCGACAAAAACTTTGCCCCTATCAGTTAAGGGATACTGTTTCATGATCACAGAAGTAGCTCTCATACCTAATTTGTAATTTATAATGCTAACTTCAATATGCAGAGGCACATACACTATCCATAGATCAGAAGTGCATACAAGTTTTTTCCATGATCCTGACCTTGAATGTAAAATCTCAATTCAGGACATACCAGAGTTAGCTGGCTGGCATGCACAGTCTGCCTTTTCAATCTTTCATTTGCATGACATGACCTTTCCTAATGACAGAACTGAATCTCATTGGGTTAGTGGTAGCTGTTCAGACAGTGAATGCTCCCCATTCATGAAAACGCAACCTTAGACCCAGAGATGAATTCACCACTTCTGCTGGAATCTTTTGATGGTGGGACAATAATCAAGTGCAGAATCCGTCGGGGATCTCCCATGCACATGTATAAACAAATCGTCTCTCATGCTAAACTAATCCTTTTATTGGAGTAGTCCTGCTCCTCCTGGGTGGACAGGTAGAGATAGGATGCTCATTGTTTCCTCCTCCACTTCCCAATTCTCCAAGTGTCATGTGATTAAGTAATAATGTATTTTCCCCAGTAATACTTACCAGATCACATTACAAATAATCCCTCCCATCCTTCTCCACAATATTAGCATCCATTAAGGTTTTGATCATGTAAAAACTGGTACATCT
Organism: Megalonaias nervosa; assembly: GCA_016617855.1. NCBI lineage: Eukaryota > Metazoa > Mollusca > Bivalvia > Unionida > Unionidae > Megalonaias > Megalonaias nervosa. The sequence continues at coordinate 21,578 of JAECUM010093035.1, read as the reverse complement.
GGGCCTACAGTCACCACCTAGCAGATGGTAAGAAGGGGAGTTAATCTGTGTGATTTGCTTCCCTTTGTCACACACACACACACACACACACACACACACACACACACACACACACACACACACACACACACACACACACACACACACACACACACATTCTTGTATTGGGTGGATATCGAGGACTCAGGTATGGAACCACCTACCAAGGACATTTGTTCTGGTAATCTTAGAGCGAAAAGAAATACAGTTTGAGGCAGTAAATTAATAGCAAATGGTGATGTATCAGAGAGGCAACTGTATTATCAATTCTAAGGAATATGAAAATTTAGCAATGCAAGTGAGGATGCACACATTTATGCAGATATTCTGTATAATCCATGCAAATTAAGGACACACATAGCTATTGACCACAACATGGAGACTGTAGACAATGTGATGTAATGGCCAGCTGTGACTCCCATTATCTTGCGCAATGAAAATTAAGAGAAACATTATTAAGACATACATGAACTGTTCAGACTAAGAGGGTTGGTGCACTCAGATGTAATTGTGGGTCTTTTTTTTTCATCTCAGAAATATCTTGAACCGTTTCCAGAATAAAAGGCCGATCATATTATGATTATCCTGGCTCTAATTAAGGCATCAGTCTTTAATTGCTACTTCATACAACAATGTGGCAGGCTGGTGATTCCATACTGTTCATAGATGTGTTTAGATGGAAGCACAGTACTGGGATTGTTAATATGCTCATGTATCAAAACATGTATTGCTATATTGTAAGTGTGCATAAATTGATCATATCAAGAACAGTTTATATATGACATGAACCTGTTCTACTAAATCTTAAATAATCATATAATTCATTAAATCTGAAACTGATTTTCCTTGTTGGTATTATGACTGAATTTGATTTAATTGTTTCACAATAGTTAACATGTATGAAGACCTTTTTATTAACTTTGACCTGAGAATTTAACGATCACTTTTACACTAATCCTCTGTACTATTCTTTAATGAAAGAAAACAATGATTTTCAAAAATCATGAAGACTATCGACTATGGTGTATCATAGTCAAAGAAAATATCTTTAAACATATATAATCAAATATCAATACAAAGGATACACATAATTGTTGACAAAATAGAGACTGCAGACATAATGGACAACAATGACACGTTTACACAGACAAAAAAACGATCAGTACAAACTTAGGACGCATGCAGTTATTGAGAAAACATGAAGAATGAGGACATTCATAAATCACGGACAAAGAGAACATATTTTTACATCAAGTGTCAATGATTAGTTCAAACAAGGGACTCACACTACCAACAAAATCACGGAGACTGTGAACATTGGTAAATCATGGACCACAAAGACGCATTTACACATCTAGTCTGAACGATCAGTATAAACTAAGGACGCACACTATTTGACAAAACCATGGAGACCATGAACACTGGTACATTATGACCAAACGAGGACATGTTTTCACATCTAGTCCATTCTTAACAATCAATACGACTGCTCAGGTGGCCTAGTGGTTAGAGTGTCCGCCTCGGATGCGGGAGGTCACGGGTTCGAACCCAGGCCGAGTCATAACAAAGACATAAAAAATGGTTCTAACAGCTGCCTTGCTAGGCGCTCAGCATTAAGAGGTTAGTGTTAGGACTAGTTGGCCTGGTGTCAGAATAATGTGACTGGGTGGGACATCATGCTACATGTCTGTGGCATGATGCCCCAGTGCTCGACATCACTATAAACTGCCACACTGCAGACATCATAGCGATGTGACTGAAAGATTGTTAAAGCTACGTTAAAATCAAATCCAAATCACATACTAGCATTAAGTAATTGTAACCTCCATAAGGGTTTTGTCTACAACTGTTCTTTAGGGCAGTTAAATTATTATTTGAATATATGTCTTGTTGTTATTGACTGACTGATCAATTTATTGATTGACTGATTGTCCTGCAATTAGACTTTAGTATGACATAACATGCTTCAGGCTAATCCACTGCTTTGGAGATCATACTGTAATAAATTTGGAGTATGCGCATTTGGTTATAGCGCCTCATTTTAAGGAATTCTTAGATTTGTGCGATTACTTGTTTGATTATTGGAACTTGGTGCAATGGAAATATTCCTTAGCCTGAAATTATTAGCCAATTAGTAGTAGCAAACATCATGGAGTGAAGTGTTAGTGAGTTTCCATGATGCCATGGTTGACTTTTAGTGAATTCAGGTCAAAAGCACATGAGTGTCCCTGGAGTACCATAGTCCCTATTAAAACCTAGTGGTGTACATTGGTAGTGTGACTGCAGTGGCAATATTTACGGAGACTGGTAAATTACACAAAGGAATAAACAAGAAGGAACTCGGCAGATACCATTTATGTCGCCATGGTGGCAAATGTGATGCAGTTGTACTGGCAAAATGTGCCTTTAAACCATGAATTGACTGGTGGAATAATAAAAATAGTTCCTGTTTTAAGGGATAGTTGTATAGTTTCTATGGCATGAACTGCTGACAGTATGGAAAGTTGATGAAGAGAAACCATGCAGATGTGCAGTTGAAAGATATTTGGCAAGTTGTGAGATCTGTGGTCTTGCATTGATTAGTGAAAAATTTATATATAGAATAGACATGTCAGGCTTTCTAATTTATAACTGAAGTTGTATAGAAGTGTTTGGAAATTTAGGTTTTACTTATGACTTCTAGCAGAATCACACCAGGGTTTGACACCGCTCGGTCAAGCAAATACTCCTGGCTTGTAACAATACCATTTGGCTGGATTTGAGCATTTATGGCAGGAAACTTATCGGCAATGACTATTCGCTTTTTGATAAAAGAGAGTAAATGTCTTCATTGCATAATGCGCATACGAATGAGTCTCAATCAGTCTCTCTCTCTCTCTGGAATTCTCACGATTCACCTTCCAAATCACTTAGATTATACATTTGCTAATTCAAGGTACCTCGTAAAAGTGTTTTGTATTACTGATTGGAAGTTTTAAACAGTTTTATTTCCACGTCACCTTCTGTTTACAACATACTGAAAAAAGACTAAATGAGTAAGAATATTACAGTCTAATGCAGCTCAAAGTAAATGTTCTTTTAAGTTATAAACACAAGTTGGTCCAGTACAACATCCTGAGCGTTTTGGCTATTGTTAAAATCCTCTTTATATTTGGGAAAAGAATATAGATTGATGCCTTGTGTTTACATTTTGTGTGTTCTTTTTATAAGACTTCGTTTACAACAGAACTATCGATACAAACATAATTCATGATATGTTAAGCAAAGTCATCAAATCACCAAATGAAGCAAGTATATACATTTAAAAGAATAATGAATGCATTCAACAGTTTATGATTGCTTGCACGTGAAAGCGCAGGTCTTAAGAGTGCGATAATGAAAAACATATTGCTGTAATTAAATGTTTCATTTTGGGACTGATCATCTTGATGATAAATGTTTGACCTGTATATAATATATTTATCTTTCTATATATTTACTGAAGTTCTGTGCGTGTAACTTCCAAATTCAGTTAGTGATAATTCGATCTGACTTAATGGGATTTTTCACTTGATTCACATCTATTCTCTCCTGTTTGAATACTAAGTAGGCAAATGATGAAATAGTGGCAGATATAGCTCATTTAATAATCATAAAATAAATTTTGCATATTAAGAATGTCTTTTCAATATGTTCACGTGGGTAATATCTCGCCGCAAACAGGATGTTTTAACTTTACAGATGGGTCGGATAATTGGTACAAATCTACAATGAATTCATGCGTATTTCCAATAGCATTTTGATGTACTTCTTTCGTACATGTCATAGATTTATGTGCCTGTATTGGACATGTATGAATGTATCGTGAGTTTCCCAGCACTATTGTCTCATATGCATGAAATATTAATAAAAAATACCAGGGACTGTTATATGCACCAGCTTTTCTTCTTATAGTTTAGCTGAGTAGGTGGTATTTGATGCTTGGATCTAAAGGGTGATAATACATTTCTGCAATGTGTAATTTGATAGCGGAGATCTCTCTGCAAGTTTTCCACTGGGCAATCGACGACATGGTTTAGGGTGTGTCTATCGCCAGCTTTGGAAGAAAGATACACTCCAAAATCGCAAACAAGCACCAAGCGTGTAATGGGGGCCTTCCTTCAAATCATGATTTTATGTTATTTTAGGCTAAAATAGTTGGTATAAGCAAGATTTCACCATTTTTCCAACTGAGGGTGTCCTCGGTTGGAGGTGTGTCCTCAGTATGTTGTTGTGTAATCTCATGAATGTCCTCAGTTTACACCAAATACAAACGCACACACACACACACAGATTTGTCTTTCTGTGCATCCTGCTTGACAGATCAGAGATTGCATGTATGAAATTCTCTGTGGCATCCCAAATTTGTTTTTTCTTTTGGGGGAATTTTTTAAAGCTTTTTTGGTATTTTTGTGTTCAGACTTTATTTTAAACTCACTCATCCCCAAAATTTTCTCATTTTCTTACTATCTTTTTATTTTTATGTTCAAACTTTCTTTTCTCACTCCGCTCCTAGGACAGGCAATAAGCTGCCAAACAAGATATCGCAAGTTTGAAACTCACAGCAGCATCACAATTTTTTTAACACTTTTTTTGCATTGTTATGTTCAAACTTTCTTTTAAACTTGCTCATCCCCAATTTTGTTTAATTTTTTTTTAAAACTTTTTTTATTCCTGTCTTAGGAGGGGCAATTAATCTAGTATAATATACATAGACAGAAAGATATTTTTTGTTTTTCTGGGAGGGCTGGATTCAGAGGTAGCAGAGAAAGTTATTCAAATGTAATGTGATCAGGTTAAGTATTATTTGAGAAACAATTTATTTTTCACAACTTGAATATAAAGTTGTAATGGACATTCATGTATATGTTTATGCCACTAAAGAATAGAATATTTGTTTTAAACAATTTTGAACTTTTCATTAAAAAAGAATCCAGAATACAATTGAAATAGGAAGGCAGTTTTTAATGATAACCTCTATTTGCAGCTGTAGTAAAGTTCAGACTTCACTAATCATTTTTAATATAGGGTCAGTGTATCTCTTATGAAGAGTAATTAAATTCCTGGCATTAGGTAAGAGGAGGGAATGCTGAGCATCCGACCTCTGCCTTGGATATCTCAAGGGAATGATGGCTGGATTCACCCATTTTCTCTTAATTACATAAGCAACACATCTTAGGGTCACTTGACTTGTGACCCTTACATACAGTTAAGAAGATAAATACTGAAATCTTCTTACTTACAAAATTTCACTGGTGAATCCAGCGAAGCTGATAGGCAGTGTTTGATGGTTTTCATTGGATCTGGTGGCCATCTGTGCTGTCACCACTAGACCTACCAGATTCAAGGTTTGCCTCTGCTAAGCTAAATCTCTGACATAAAAACTCTAGAAGGTTGACTCTGCATGCCAACCAACAGCATCTGTTAGATATTGGATTAAAACATTACATTCAAGTGAAAGGCTCTCAGAAGTGGCTCAAATCTCATGAGCTGTAATCTTCATGAGGTAACTCTGATCTTGTGAGACCTCAGAGTACACAGAGCATATAACCCATTTCAACCACGAGCAGGGGCTCAATGGGTGATATCCTGATTTCCAGTTTTCACCAGAGAAACATAATACATGTATACTGAAAAATTTGCTTTCTTAGCACATTTGCTAAATAAGGAGATAAAATGGTTGAGTAATTTACCTTGCAAGTCTCAAGCATGGTACACAGCTACAAAATTCAACAGAGAGAATAGATACAGTTTGACTCATTGTATTACCTAGCTGCTTAAGTGCAAGAAAAAGAGAATTATGACATCTTCATACTGTAGGTGAGCTGTGGAATGGCTGAAAGGAACTTGGACATCTTCATACTGCAGGGTGGGCTGTGAAATGACCGAAAGAAACTTGAACGTCTTCTTACTGCAGGTGGGCTGTGAAATGGCTGAAAGGAACTTGGGCATCTTCATGCATTAGGTGGACTGTGTAATGGCTGAAAGGAACTTGGACATCTTCATGCATTAGGTGGACTGAGTAATGGCTGAAAGGAACTTGGACATCTTCATGCATTAGGTGGACTGTGTAATGGCTGAAAGGAACTTGGACATCGTCATGCATTAGGTGGACTGTGTAATAGCTGAAAGGAACTTGGACATCATCATGCATTAGGTGGTCTGTGAAATGGCTGAAAGGAACTTGGACATCTTCATGCATTAGGTGGGCTGTGAAATGGCTGAAAGGAACTTGGACATCTTCATGCATTAGGTGGGCTGTGAAATGGTTGAAAGGAACTTGGACATCTTCATGCTTTAGGTGGGCTGTGAAATGGCTGAAAGGAACTTGGACATCTTCATGCATTGGGTGGACTGTGTAATGTCTGAAAGGAACTTGGGCATCTTCATACCACAGGTGGACGGAAATGATGGCTGAAAATCTGAACTGTGACTTTTATTGGTAGACTATAGATTATTGTAATGATTTTATTCAAAGATTTATAACATGATGAACACTGCCAGTGATGTCAGATGTCCATATCAGGAAGTAGAAGATCAGTGTTACTGCATAATAATCATTTCACTGGATTAGAGTCTGTAGTCCGTGCAGTTTCATTCACTCTATATATAGGTCAATACAGTAAGTTAATTATTCTTTGCAGGATGCACTTGGTATGTTGAGATCCAGTATTGGCCCAAAAGCAGAAGTGTATGGGGACTATTCTGAAGTTGTATCAGACACCTACAAGCTGATTGCATCAATCTACCTAGCACAGGGCAATATTGAAAAGTCCCTCAGAACTTATAAAAAGGTAAATGTTGATACAATTATGCAGCTGAGATATAAATGCCTACTTAGAAATTGGAAAACAGTAAACTTTCAGTTCATGATATAATGAAAAATAAAAATTCAACTTTCAATATATTGGCTGTTCTGTAAAATATAATTGGGACCTAATTACATGCAGTTCAGACGTTTTGGTATCATTTCCATATGTACTCTTAAATACAGAGTACCCTGGCATATATTTTTAACAAGCACCTTCCCTTGGTATTATGCATTTTTAAATGAAATTGTCCCAACTAAATATTCTGTTGGAATGGATGAAAACCATATTTTTCACATACAGGTTTACTTTCCACATAATATTATACTTAATTCGCATATATATTTTGTCATTTCTATCTACAATGATTGAGTTGCATTTTAGTAATAAAATTATATGCAAGGGTCATTAGGAATCATTGTATATTAGATATTTCTGTCTGAAACTTGATTTTGCATTTGCTGTGCCCTTTTTTTTGTATCAGATCCCTAATCATATCTTCTTCATATTTTTGGAACTTTCATCTTGTCCCTGTTTGGATTTTGGCCATTATAAGTCCTATGAAAGCTGTAGATTAGTGTAAGTAAAAATATAGCTCATTATGTTTATTTATTTTTCAGGCGAGAAAAGATAAACAGTAAAAAAGGAAATACAGTGCATGTCAAATCTAAAGTTTTATTTTTCTTGGTTCTTTTTTTTTCAGTTACCTTCCTGAAACTTTAACATGAATATAACTTGAGATCTACCAAATTAATGTTATATACATATTCATGCATTTCAGAATCAAAAGCTGCTTGGGTTTCAGGTTGTTTTGTTTTTGGTTTCTTTTTTTTTAACAGTGCCTTAACATAGAGACCCATGTGCTAGGAAAGAATCACAGAAAAACTAAAGATACAGAGAGAACTATAGATATACTTATAGCGTAAGTATTATTGGTTAGATATAATGACTGTTATATTAATCTGAATCAGTTGATAGTTTTCTTGCTATTGATGTATTGACTAAGTGGTTAACATCTTCCTCAGATGTAGGAGTTTGCTGGTTCAAACCCTGGCCAAGTCATACCAGAAACTTATTTAAAAAATGGTACTAGTAGCTGCCTCACTTGGCACTCAGCATTAAGAGGTTAGTGTTAGGATTGGTCAGCCTGATGTCTGGCTAGCTCATTTAATTGATCAGAAGTTCACTGGGATCACCAAAAAACTAATTGCTTGACAGTTGTCATTAAGTCAGTTTTATTAAAATCTGATTCACAAGGAAGTCTTTATGACAGAAGATTATTTTTGCTAAAAAACGTTTAGATTGTACACAGAGAAGGGGTTACAGTTAGGCTAACGACCAATATATGAACTTAGGATCATGCCACAATTTTGCATAATATATAATATGTCACCAGCAAAAGATTCATACCCCTACCAACATGAATTTCTCATACTTACTAATAAATGTCACCTTTTTCTTTAGAGCAAATTATAGATTCTAACTGTTTCAGATTTAGTTTAGGCTATTTGGCTAGAATTTCTTCAACCTTTCCTACCAGTTGTTTCCACTCTTTAGAAACACTGTGAAAATTCAAAATAAGTCCGTTTCTAAAGTCAGCAATGTATCTTAAACTGTATTGCTCTTAAAAGTTAAAGTCATTGATCCAAATTTATTGCTGATTATGTTGAATTTTCACTTTGTATTCATGTATGCGTACATTTGGAGAGATTTATGTGTTTATAATTGAGATACAGAAACTCTAAACTTGCATCTGTGAAAAATCTAATTATAAAATCTTATATAAATTTTGATAGAATACATATATTTTCAATTGCCAACTGATTTTCATGGGAGATACATTCTCAATGGCTGAAATATTGTTAAGTTTTGTGATAATTCATGATATTGCCCTGTAATGAGACCATAATATACATGCAATTTAATTGGCATTTTCACTTTTCTAAACAAAGCTGATTTTCAAATTTTCACACTAAATCATGGAAGAAATGAATTATAGACCTTTCTTTGAGGTGATTATGAAATTTTATAACCAGGAAGCTAATATGATATTGGCCTCTGCTTGTTAAACAGTACAAGTTTGGCTGGTTCATAAAACTTCATATTCTATTGAACAACGGTCATAATTATTTATTATGACTAAGTACAATATTACAAGATTCAGAATTCTTCAAGAATCTTGTTATGTGCATCATCTATTTTACATGTATGTCATGGATTGGACATCAACCTACATTGTAATTGAAAATAAGCCTGTCAACAAAAGTTAGCCTATACTGTGGCCGAGTTATCTAATGTGTTCACCTTTACCAATCCCTGCCATCTCACATCTGTCCATATGGGTTCAAGTCTTGGGCTCAGCCAGTGTGGATATGTGAGAAAGCTTGCCAGTAGCTTCCTGTAAGTTGGTTGTTCTTAACAGAGTTTCCCAGCTTCATCCACTACCAGTTATACTGGTTGTCAAATATAGTCTATCATGTGACGAAAAATGCCCTTAAACCCACAACAGTAACTTCACAAGGCTGATGTTAGCTTTATGCTTGGAATATCTCTGATAAGCCAAACAAGAACTAATAATCACAAATATAGGCCACTGTTGATAGTTGAGTTTTCAGAGTATCAGAGGCAAATTTTTAGAGCATTAGACCGACATTTGGTAAAAAACATAAAAATCTGTGCTTACATTGCAGGAGTCCCTCTGTTTCCAGCAAGTTTGTTCTAAACAATGAAGATGAGTTGAAGAAGCGTCCAAGATTCAGTGCTGTTGTGAATAGAAGTAAACCACTTGGAGGTTTCAAGCCTCAATGATGGACATACAAGCGGAACATTCTACTCTAGAACATCTGTTTATTTTCATATACCTTCTTCGGCATTTTAATACAGAAACTGGTTGTGAAATGAAAGCTTTCTTATTTTATATATCACTCACCCTTTAAACAATGGTACAGCTTATACACAAGACTTCCAGTAAGGACACACAGCATCTAAAGAGTAATTGTTCTGTTCAATACATACTGTAGCAGAAATTGTGGCATTTTACATTAGGCACTCGGGTATTGAAGGAGACCTTGCAGTTAAATAATCATAACAGTGTATCATTTGTGCTGGTCAAATCTACCTAAGTAATCATAATAGTGTTTCAATTGTGCTGGCCAAATCTGCCTAAGTAATCGTAATGGTGTATCAATTTAAGTAATCGTAATGGCGTATCATTTGTGCTGGCCAAATCTACCTAAGTGATCATAATAGTGTATCAACTGTGCTGGCCCAGTCTACCTAAGTAATCATTATAGTGTATCAATTGTGCTGGCCAACTCTACCTAAGTAATCGTTATAGTGTATTAATTGCGCTGGCCAAATCTACAAGACTGCATAGAATTTCACTAGTAGATATTGCATTTTACTGTCTTACACTGAAGACAGTGTACACAACAAATCATTAATGTTTAAAGTGCTCAGAGATTGTTTTATAAAAATAAACAATATCGATCAGATGTTTTTCCAGTTTATTTTTCTAGATTCACTGGTAGCTTTGCTAAGCTTGACTGTTCCCCATATCTTCTAATCCCACACATAATAAAGTTAAAATTTCTTAGTAAATAATCATGTACACAGTATATCCCACAATAGTTCTTGCGGAGAATAAGCTTGGCATGGTATCAAATTTAAAATCCTCAATGAAAATATGGAACAAATTCTAACCACAAGAAATTTGTACTCAGCTGTATAAATAAGTAACATTTTTCCAGTAACATGATGTGACCCAGACATAGCACAATTTACATTTTCAGTAAGAGGCAGATATGAAACAGCAGTATAACTGTTGTGATTTCTTTGCATCAGGATCATGCTTAGGCCTTACAGCAATCAAAATTACTACAGATATCTTGACTTAGTGAACAAGCCAGTAAAATCCAGATAAGTCAAGTCAAAATACAACATAAAGTGAATCAGATGATGAAGAACTGAATCCAAAATAATTGAAACAAAGAAGAAAAACATTCACACACCCTCAAGAAATCACTTAAAAGCTGAAACTTTGCAAAGACCGATTGTGATGCTGTAGTTGTGTACACTTGAAGACTTTTAACTTATACAGCACTGCTAGGATGTGGTCAGAGTCATTAGATAGGAGAATCTTAAAGTAAAGAAGTTAATTTATTTCGTTTTTCATGCAGATAGGAGGTAAATTAACCATGCAGATGATATCCTGCTTTAAGGTTTGCCCTTTCTGAGTACAACATTGGCTCACTTTTTCAATTAAAGGGGTGCAATTGGCCCCTTTTTTCTCAAGCCAGGCTACAATATTAATCTTTGAAAAAACATCAACCTTTAATGTAGATCTAAAAGCGGGTGCTTTCCCGACAGATTTTTTTTATACTTTATTGTTAATGTCAGTAAACTGTACAAGCAATCATGTATGCTGTGACATACAGAGTTTCAGGAATTGTTTGTTTATTGTCTTGCTTTTTCAGTGGAGAAAAGAAGGAAGTATTTTTTTTATTCTGGCCTACCATCCTTTTATCTGTCTATCCCACTTTTGCATCTGTCCATTGACTCCTGTAAATATTATTGGATTTAAACCAAATGTGATGCATAGCTAAAACATGGTGAGACTTTGGCTGAATTCTATGTCATAATTTAGTGGAGTTATAACCCCTGTTTTTGGAATGAACAGTTTTATTTCTGAACAATAGCTCCTTCAAGTTTGATTATATTTTAACCAAATTTAGTTTGCATGTTGTTATTGATGAGACCATGTCGGTGTTCAGTTTTCAGCTACATATGACATAACAGAGTGGATATTTGTCTCCGATTGTTTGACTCAGTTATTTCTGTTTCTGCACAATAACTCCCTTAGTTATTTTTGGACTGTGTCAAAATCTGATATGCAGCTAGATTTTGATGATACCTTAGCTGTGTTTAGTTAACAGCATTCTGCATCATTCTGTCATTTAGCAGAGTTATAGTCCCTGATTGTCAGACCCACCCACCCCTTTTCATCTCTCCAAAATAACTCCCTTAATTATTATTGGATTTCATCCAAATTTAGTACGCAGCTTGCCACTGATGAAATGTTTGCTAGGTTCTTCTACACCACGTAAGGAGTTATTTCCTCCAATTGTAAGACCCATCCATTTTTTCCACAAACTAAATCCCTTTATTATTATTTGATTGCAGTTAAAACTGGTCTGCTGCTTGATATTGATAATACATTGGATGTGCTCAGTTGTCAGCTGTGGGTGTGTGTGTGTGTGTGATTTAGATTTTTAATGTAGCATTAACAATTAGAGTCATATCGCTATGATGTCTGCAGTGTGGCAGTTTATAGCAATATCTAGCACTTTGGCATCATGCTGCAGACATGTAGCATCATGTTCTACCCAGTCACATTATCTTGACACCAGGTCAACCATTCCTAACACTAGCCTCATAATGTTGAGCGCCAAGCAAGGCTAGTACCATTTTTATAAATCTTTGGTATGACTCGCTGTCACCTTTCTGAGTCATCATATAGCAGAGCTATGGCCTAGGATTGTCAGACCTACTCCTTTTCATTTCCACACAATTTTTCTCTCCTAACTGAACCAAGTTTTTTATGCAGCATGATTTTCATGATACACTGGCTGAGTTAAATTGTCTGCATTCTGTATCATTTAGTGGAGTTATAACTTTTGATCATGAGACTTGCCTGTCTTTTGTTTATACAGAATAACTCCATTCATTATTATTTCAACTAGATTTTATAGCCAGCTTGCTTGTGATTAGGCCAATCAATTCCTGCAATTTGCTTGCTATTTATCTTTGGACAGCCTCTTTTTATTTTGATATGCTTAACATTCTGAATAAAAATTAATGAAGATACATTTTTTTCTGTTTCAAATGTATCTTCTCTCTCTCTCTCTCTCTCTCTCTCTCTCTCTCTCTACATTATATATATATATATATATATATATATATATATATATATATATATAGGCTCCTGAATATTAAGATAATAAGTCCATTGTTACTGGATCCTTTTAAGTAAAACTAAGTAACAGACCGAGTTATGTCAGTAACCCTGAAAGCAATTACACTTGTGTTTCAGAAGGCATAATTGAAATTAGATCATTTCAAAATATATGCATTATTATAGAGAGATTATATTGTTGTAGAAAGACCCCATTGACTTAAATGGACCCTCATTTGATTTAAAAAATGATGTAGTAATACTCAAGTTGTTGAGTTTTGAGACAAAGGAATTGTATGTCAGTCCTATTTTGACCACCAAAAACATTGATCTTTGTATTTGAGAAATTAGATATCTGTGATAAAGTTATACAAACAGACTTCATGGTAAAGTTGATGTCCATTTGCATCACATAATAGACTTCATGGTAAAGTTGGTACCTATTTGCTTCAGATAACAGATATCAATGTTCTTTTGGTACTCATTTGCCTCGCAAAACAGATTTCAGTGTATAATTGTAGTCCATTTGCCTCATATAACAGACTTCTTGGTAAAGTTGTGACCCATTTGCCTCACATACCAGACTTCATGGTAAAGTTGATACCCATTTGCCTTCATGGTAAAGTTGATATCCATTTGCATCACATAATAGACTTCATGATAAAGTTGGTATCCATTTTTATTTACATAACAGACTTTACAGTAAAGTTGGTACCCATTTTCCTTCATGATAAAGTTGGCACTCACTTGCCTCACATAACAGACTTCATGGTAAAGTTGGTATCCATTTGCCTCACATAACAGCAAACTGTGTCATTTCTACATTCCATGCGAAATGCCTGGGCATAGTTGTTTCATGAAATATGCAACTATGATGTAACAGGTACAAGAGATAGTTTTCGTTTGACTTATTCAATTAATTATCTTTTTCTTTCTTTCTGTTGGTTGCTTTCTCACATAGGTTGCAAAAGGAGGTTTGATTTGATTATAGTAACTGCCACATTGTACAAAAGTGTGCAGCAAAACCCAGAATTAAGAAAGATTCACACACACATGCTTGACAGACACTTGACAGTCTGTGAGCCAGTGCTCAGTCCATCATTTAACTCTGATGTCACTACTGGTTTCAACCAATCAGAAATTTATTTGGGTTAATTTGTTCATTTGAAAAGGTAACAAATTATATGTTTGTGTTATGAAGCCTCACTTCAATAAGGATAATCAAATCCATCTTTGAGGTTTGGAACACTCACATTTTATTGCATATGGTATTTAGAAAAATAGATCTGAGATACTGGAACTTCTTAGTATTCTATTCTATCATGTAATTAATTTATTTTGTTTGTATGTAGCTTGGTGTCATGAGCACATGTGCTTTTCCTTTCAACGATTAACAAATGTATCCTTTTTCTGTACAAAGTACAAGGCTTCAGATGAGTTTTTACTTCATGAGACTGACACAGAATAGGCAATGAGTGAAAACATCAGAAATGGAATTAAACGAATTAAATAAATTATAGAAAAGAAATGTTTGGGTCTTCTTTGATTCCTTTTTGTAACATACAAAGGAATGGCAAATGAAAAAGCCAATGAGAATTTTTCTAGTTGTAACAACACAATGATCCCAGTTGTCCCACATCTCTTAATGACAATCTGTGACACAACAATACATGCATAATGCCAATTAAAATACTGCAAATCAGGAAAGGTCTTATTACTGGGACTCACATTTTTAGGGCTCAGACTCAAAGTTATACAAAGGAAGGGTCCTTGGATTCTATCTTGGAAAATTCGTAGAATAAGGGTCTGCATTTATCCCCTTAGGTCCTTTGACTTTGTTGGCTATTTCATTTCTTGTGGACTGACAGTTTTGTTTTAAAACTAAGTAACCATTCCTAACAGGATGTTGAAATTCACTCCCAAGATTTCTTACGATTAATTTTGAGAAATTCCGGAATTACAGCGTTGGATATTTGAAGGAACGATGCACCAAGAGATCCATGTAAACCGAATATTTTCATCTCTGGAAACAGGGCTATAACCCATGTGTTAAAATCGTGTATAAGTTCATGCTACACTTTACCCCTGCTTTTCAGAAACGCATCCCCGCATCTCCATTAACCCATCATGTCAAACCCCAGATATTCACTGTCCATCAAAATGTGCTTGTATGGTAAGTGCAAATAGCAAAAGGGAGAAATTTGCAGCTGGACCAGACCTCAAACTAGGAATAGCCGAGCTCTGCATGGGCATTATGATCGAGTTCATGGTCTTAGAGTTTTTCAGAAGTCTAGCCTCGGTGGGCTCAGAGTCATCAAACGACAGTGGGAAAAAAAGTCACAGGAAACAAAAGTCACAGGAAAAAGCCATAAGTAAGTTTGGATGAGATGAAATAAAACCATACAGGACTTAATAAATGCTCTTTAGATGAACGACACTTCTGGCATTTATATAACAGAAGCATGCGGTCCAAATGCTCAATTAAGGTGTTGATATACGTACTGTTGCAAGACCGCAGTTTTAAAAGTTAAGAAAATAAAATATTTCTAACTGAACATGGACTCTTTACTTCTCTTTTATTTGGATTTGCCTGAAGACATGTACCCTGCAAACCTGAGAGCTGCATCTGAGTTTGTCCAAGGTGTCGGGCAAATTGATTGTCCAGCTCAGAACACATTTTATTTTATTTGTTTCTATTTTAATTTTTCATGGCAAATTACATAAACGAAGAACAAGTACCAACGGAGCTGTCGCAGTACCCCAAAGGCGCAGAACACTTGTAAACAAAAAACTTTTAAACAAAACATGTATTTGCATACTGTTTTGATATGGGAAACCAAAATTTATAAATTAATATCAAATTATTCGATTTTGGCTTAGCATGAACTGTTTTGTTACGGTGAAATCGATTAATAAATATATAGAGTGTTACTATAGATATATATAATTTTAGTTGTTTCAAGTACAATGTACATTGTGCATATAAGCAACGCTTTATATTGAACACTGGATACAGGGAGGAGGTGGATTTATAAGGTAGATTTCAAAATTCAAAATTGTATCCCTATATGATGTTTTCGATATACACGTTAAAATTGGTCTCATTTCTTAACAGTTTCAGTCTTATTGCATAGAATGCAAGAGCTGGTAAATTGTTATATTTACGTGATGCATGAGAGAAAGGCAATATGTGTCTTTACTCGCGGCACGTGGTTGATTCCTGCTTTGAAACAAAAACAAACATCAATACAAAACTTGTCCGAACCAGCCCAAGCTTTCGGATTCTGTTGATTTCTTTCTCACAAGGGCACAAAGCTAAATAGGACGATTGCACAATCGAGACAAGAACAAAGCGTACTAACGTAAGTAGTAATAGGGGTTACCGTAGCGTCAATGGGAATTAGCATTACAGACACCCCCACCCCCCCGGGCCTGTATAGCGTCAAGAAATAAAAGCACACCCTGGGCCTGTATAGCGTCAATGGAAAATTGGGTAGAGTGACTAGCACACCCTGGGCCTGTATAGCGTCAATGGAAATTTTTGTAGAGCGGCGACTAGTAGACTGTGGGTTTGTATAGCGATAAGCGACAGGTGGCATGACGTCACACTGGTAACAGTGTAGCAAAAAGAGAAGTACTGTGACGTCAGGCTACCTGAGAGAGGGCTATAGACAAACACGAATCAAGAGCGTTCGTGTTTTTTAGTAGAGGAAGGGTTTTATATATATTCGTTTAGGGTGGAGATAAAATGAAAATTAAGATCTTTTCGAGGTATTGGAAGTGGCCCTGAAAAGGGCCTTTGGGTTCTTCTTCTTTTATCTTCTCCAGTTCTTCCACCAGTTCCTGACTTTTTGAATAATTCCTTTCTTCTTTCTCTTTTCTTCTTCGGGCATCCAGTCAGGATGTCCGAGAGCTCTGAATTTTTGTTGGATTTTCATCCAGTTCTGATTTAGTTTCTCAAACTCTTCTTTCTTCTTTCTGTTTTCCTTCTCCTTTTTCTCTTTTGTCCAGTTCTCTTCTTTTCTCCAGGTTTCTTTGATTTTCTTCACCTCTTCCTCCAGTACTTTTCTCATCAGGTCTTCAGCTTTTTTAAAGAGTCTAAGCCCAAGTTTTTGACAAAAGACCACTCGGTGAAATTGAATATGTCTTGTAGAAAGGAGCTCACTTGTATGACATGATCAAGAGCCTGTTTCAAGGAGCCTACTCTCACATATTTAGGTTGAATGAAACCTCTAATCTTCTCCACTTGCTCCTCTGTCATACCTGCTACTAGATCCTTGGCTAGTTTTATGCTGGTGACTTGAGTGGTTAAAAAGTCTTTCGTAACTTGATAGCTACATTCCTTTTCAATCCTTTCAACCACGTAGACTCCATCCATTATCCATAATAAATGTCTTTTAATCTGTTGAACAAGTCCATGTTGCTGCTCATTTTTTTATTCTGTGTAGAATGGCGCGAATGACGAGCGCTCTGCTCTATATCCGTGGAGCACGGACGTGAACGAAAACATCCCTTACACTCACTTCACATACAATTTACTATCCTCACCAAAGAACGAGCAAGCATAAAACACACAAATATACTATCCTCACCAACGAACGAGCAAGCATAAAACACAAATATACTATCCTCACCAAAGAACGAGCAAGCATAAAACACACAAATATACTATCCTCACCAACGAACGAGCAAGCATAAAACACACAAATATACTATCCTCACCAACGAACGAGCAAGCATAAAACACACAATATACTATCCTCACCAACGAACGAGCAAGCATAAAACACACACAATATACTATCCTCACCAACGAACGAGCAAGCATAAAACACACAAATATACTATCCTCACCAAAGAACGAGCAAGCATAAAACACACAATATACTATCCACACCAAAGAACAAGCAAGCATAAAACACACACAATATACTATCCTCACCAACGAACGAGCAAGCATAAAACACACAATATACTATCCTCACCAACGAACGAGCAAGCATAAAACACACACAATATACTATCCTCACCAACGAACGAGCAAGCATAAAACACAAATATACTATCCTCACCAAAGAACGAGCAAGCATAAAACACACAATATACTATCCTCACCAACGAACGAGCAAGCATAAAACACACACAATATACTATCCACACCAACGAACGTGCATGCTAACACACACACACACACACACACACACACACACACACACACACACACACACACACACACACACACACACACACACACACACACACACACACACACACATCAGTAAAGAGTGAGTGTTTATAGTCACACTACACTACATTCACACGAATTGGCAAATTGAATAGGTTCTCTTTTCTAGAGATCTGGTTAGCCCTGAAAAGGGCTGTTTTTTAGAACTGCAAATGCACCTGGTTAATGATGACATCTCCCAGGGCGGGCACCACACACGCATCGCCGGCTCCAGTCCTGCTCCCAATTGATGCGTGTGGTTGGGAGCGCAGAGGGAGGTTGATTGGCTTCACTATCCCACCCCTCAGTTTGAGGGATAGTGAACACTTGTTCCCTTCTTCTTCTATTCAACACCCTGGGATGCTGACGCCGAGGCTCCCACTCTTGCCTCTGTCTTTCCAATTCCTCCTCCCAGTTTTCTGTCTGGAGGACAGCGACTCTTCGTACAGGTTGTGGCTGTGGCTGTGGTTGTGGATGTGGTTGTGCAGGTGTCCTCACCTCAGGTTTGACTTCACACTGAGGTCTCATGAAGAGGTGAGGCAGGATCCCTCTTTTCTTTTCTTTCTCTTCTTCCTTCTTCTTTTTGCTCTCTTCTTCTTTTAACCTGGCTTCCTCCTGTGCCGCCTCCATAGTCAGCTCATCCAGGAGACGCCTGGCATGCTCCAGGTGCATCTGGAGTTCTAGTAGTTTTGTTAGTCTACTCATTTTGTTGCAGCTGCTACGTCAACGTGGGTAACCAGACTGACGATCGCACCAATTTATATACTTGAAGCACGGACGTGAAAGTAAACATTCCCTAGCACTCAAATTTACCATCACATGTAACACGCGGACTTAAAAGAAGCACTCACGTTGACTTTTTTACTTTTTACTTACAAACACAGGCAGACACGATTGGACAAGACAGAGAAACGAAGTGCTTATAGGCACACTTCTATTTTTTTTTAAACATACAAACACACAAATATTTTGTTTTACTGACAAAAGAAACGAAGTGCTTATAGACACACTTCTATTTTCTAATTACAAATTTTGGCAAATTGAATGAGTATGTCTTTTCGAGAGTATTGGGTAGCCCTGAAAAGGGCTGTTTTTTTGTGTTCACGGAAGTAATGGCAATCTTTTTTTACTGTCTAAGATTGCGTCCCCGTCTGGCAGTAGGCTTTTCTATTGGATACGGTCTGCTTCTGCGAAAAGAGAAAGAGAATTCTTTGGTGTCTACTCGACAGTCCACAAAACCTCTGTCTGGTTCTTGCTGCTGCTGCTGCTGCTGTTGTTGTTGTTCTTCTCTCTGCTTCTTCTGAAGTCTGTATTTCTCAGTCCATTCTTCTTGTTCTTTTTTAATTTCCTCTCTAAACATCTCTTCTATCAGACCTTGGACTGTGGAGAGCATCCTAACATTCTCTATTTCTTCAGGCTTCGGTATCAGGTTTAGCCTGACACGATGTAAATTGACGTAAGCTTCGTTCAGCTGGGCTAGTCTGGAAGGCATCTTCATAGGTTGACGAGTCAACAGTGAATGGTCAGACTGGAGACCCACCCGCTTTATATGGTTCAAACGCGGACGCGATAGAAAACATCCCTACTCGGTTTTAGTGTCGGAACGCTATGATAGCGAATGTCATGATGAGGGATAGAAAGAAGTCAAAGAGCATATATTCACAGTGTTTTTTGAAAACAAACGACAGACACATTTTTTTTCAAAACACAACATTTTTTATTCAAGTAACAAGTAACAAGTCATAAGTCACAAGTAACAAGTAACATCAAACAAATTATTTTTGACAAGGTTGACAACGTTGTGAAATCATGTGAGATTTCCATTGATGGAAGTCATGAGGCCATTGATGTACACTACGTTTCCTAGCTAAAGACAAAAGATAACTATAATGGTCACAAAACCATCGATCTATTTTCTCATCGTTTCTAGAAGAGTGACGATCAAAATAAGTCACTAAATGTTCTAAAGGATATCCAAGACTGCGTTGATGAAGAAAATATACACAATATTGTCCACACACCATGGAATCTGTGCCTTGTAATTTCACATTATTGTATCGTGTCGTCTGGGCATTTCTTCTCATAAAGTCAATGATATCGTCTTCCAAAGGGGGTAATCCATACGAATCAAAATATTCCACACAATTCTCTTGAGGGAAGTAGACGGCAACCCAGTGAGTGCCTGGAAGATGACTTTCGTCCGTGTTGATGACATAAGCTTGA
The DNA here is from genome assembly GCA_016617855.1 of Megalonaias nervosa. Classification (NCBI taxonomy): domain Eukaryota; kingdom Metazoa; phylum Mollusca; class Bivalvia; order Unionida; family Unionidae; genus Megalonaias; species Megalonaias nervosa. The sequence goes on along the minus strand of JAECUM010093035.1, from coordinate 1,312 downwards.
TGGTCTTTAGGTTTGCGATGAGGTAGTTCATCTTTAGCGCACACGACAGGATTCCAAGAAGCAGTATACGAACTATTGTTCAAAAGGTAATAAAGTTCCCAGGTATCCATTTTCTGTTGTGTTGTTTTTGTTTTTTCACAGGTAATGATAAGTCATCAATTCAATTCTGACTTTTTGTTTGAAACGATCTGTCAAGTATCCGTTTCTTTGCCTTGTCTCCGCACTCTGGGCTAAGAGAGCTTCGATGCGATAGATCTCTAGAGTAGTCAGTGGAGGACAGGAATGATCACGCAAGCCTTTATACCACTCATGCAACACGGTTTCTTCTGAGATGAGACTCCAAGCGTCGTCCAGATACTCGTCCAATTTTTCTTCTTGACTCATCATCATACATTTATCGTGTTGAATTTGACTGGGATGATCGTTTTGACATCCGTAACAATATTTCTTGGACAATTCCGTAATTGTATTCGCTAGGTGTTTAGCAAAACAGGACACTAAATGTTGTTCTTGTTCTGGCCATCTGGACTTGACGACTACCTCGTCCTCTTTGACTTCGTCTGGGGTTCTGTTTTCACGCTATCCTCCCATTCCATGTCCAAAGATTCTCCACTGTTTAAAGAGGGATAGGAGTCTTCCATTGTGTCTAATAGTCTAGAATGACTTCTCTCAAACTGTTGATTTCTATGGTATTATCGAATTCGGCATACAGGATGACGTTGACTGTCTCGGTGAGAGCTTCTGCAAACTGAAGTTCCACACGCAGTTGACCGGATTTTATAGGGTGGAAATGTCCCTTCGTCGCTGCCTTGGTCTGGAGTGAAATCAAAGGCCCACAAAGTGTAACCTCCGACATAATCTTCGTACGAAATACCGTGACTGGTGTTGGTTCCTAGTTGCCCTGTAGCTTCGTACAGGGACAAGTACGATCTCAAGTAATTCTTCTGGGCAAAGTTAGGTTCGAAGGGCCTGGTACACAAAGTCTTGCCATCGCGACTGACTTCAATTTTGGACACTGTGTAGTGCTTAAACTGGAAAGGATTTTGATCGTGGGCTCCGTTGAAGGCTGCATTATTGACGATACCAACGATTAAACGTTTGGGTAACTGTCCTTGGAACAGATGATCTTCGATCTTGAATCGGAGTCCAGCAGCAATGGTGAATGTTTTCACTTCGACACGTCGTATCGGATATTTGGCGGTCGATCTGCTCAATGTTTGACTGATGTCGTTTCCCGCTTTAGGTAACACTTCTACACGTCGCACGCAAAGTCTGGCTTCTTGGATGATGGTTTTGTACTCGTTGGCTTGAG